>OZ010694.1:9678060-9730256 GCA_963932265.1 Thymelicus lineola | reverse complement strand
CTGTATTTACATTTACACATCAAAGGCTTTAAACTACCAAATAGTCCAAGTTATCACCGATGTGTCGCTAAAGCTTAATTACCTATTCCCTTTGCAGGGCGCTCTGAGTGGTTGCCTGTTAAGCCTGCTTCTGTGTGGCTGGTTGCTCATCGGCGCTGAAAACGCGCTAGCGACGGGGGCATTGACCTTTCAGGGCAAGCCGCTTGTCGCTTCTGGCTGTGGTAAAGCAAACTTCACGCAGGTTTTGGCAAATGTTGGTGGTTTGCCTGTTGCTACGTAAGTTTCCACCACTGATACTAAAGAAAAAATAATATCTATGAAAGCTAACACAGTTTCTACATTATAAAAATAACGCTGACCGTAGCATTATGCATAACAACAGCGCATGCAGAAGGATTATAATGTTAGCATAGATTAACTAGATTAATTTAAAAAAATATTTGTAATCTTCCAATTTCTTTAATTAACTTTTTTATGGAGATCAACCTATGTGTGACAAAACAAAAAACTCATAAACTTACTTAGATAGGATTCATGACCACGCAATATTATTCTGTTTAATATTCTGATCCACCTAATTACTACAAAACTATCCGAGAACAAAAAATTAAACATGATTACTGTTTACCAAAGAAGGGCGTTGAATCTGGGACTTAGTGGCAAATATACTGAGGAGTCTGATGTTAATAAAAACAGCAGTAGCAACAATAAAAAAGAGTGTTAAAATTAAATACGCTTTTTGCAGTACAACCATTGAAGTATAATGTCATAGAAGAGACATCTCGAACAAAATGTGTGTCCCGCCCAGGAGGTTCGATTTTGAAAATTGAGCCCCGGTTCTCCTTTCAAAATCGAACGAATCCATTGAAGATTGAAACCATGTGGCGCCAATGCATTGGGACATGCATGGTGTTCATGGTGTCGGTTCTTTGCTAGTAATAATACTTCAATGAATACAACAAACATTTTGTTGGTATGTTTACAACTGGGTACCAATACCATTTAATTTACTAGCTTTGGCCACAACTTGCAACTACAAGCGTAAAACGTTGTTATTTACGACTCCACAAAGCAATAAAAACTACTAAAAAGTTAAGGTACTCATTACTATGATTTTATTTCGAGCGAAGTTTTATTTTACTGCCATAGAATGTCGGGGTCCCAGCTACTCGAAATACCAACTTTTTTTACAATATTTCGAAAGTTCAGCTTAAACAATCGTGCATGGAAACTTTGTTTGAAACTAAACAGTAAACATGGCGAACCGAGAAAACCACTCGACGTAAATAAAATAAAAATTGGCTTTTTCAAATTAATTAAAACTGTCTTCGTAATATACATATTATGGTTATAGATGTTTATAGATGTTTAATATTTTTTACCTAAGGGATATGAATAATGCACAGATATCGTCTTGGTTAATTTTTCAATCAAGTATGAGTAATTCAGATTTGTTAGTCAGATTCAATTTTCTTAGACGGTAAAAATGTTATTTAGGAACAGACAGTAATTAAACTTTTATTATTAATTATTACTATTAATGACTTTTATGGTTTAAAAATTATAAATAGCTGAACTTTATATTGAAAACGTAGTGCTAAGACTACCGCCTACATAAGTAACTATTGTGTAGAGAAATCTGTGTATTTCTATTGAAATGTTATGTACACAATTGTTTAATGTGTATTTATAATAATAATATAATACTTACGGTAACTTATCGCTCACCCAGTAATACAAGGCACATCTACGTTTGTCATATTTTACAGAAACTAATTTCAAAAATTTTATATTTATATTTTTTTTATTAATTTATGGGTTCTTTTTACGTTTTTTTACAGATTGTATGGGTTTGGTTACTAGTATAGATATTAATAGATATTTACCACTAAGTACATTTGGCACTTTTAAACACGTATACCATATAAACTCAATTTCGCATTTTTTGCAGATGTGCCATTATATTACTAGGTGTGCGTTAATCTGGTGTGTGATAAACCCATCAGGACAAGCTCAGCGAATTCACACCCAGTAAGAGATTCCCCCGGTCAAACTTTTAATCTTGGCTTAGAACTTGGGTGATATCGGGCCAAAGCACAGTTTTATTCCCCCTTATTAAAACTTTTCCCATATTACTATTACCCGATTCGCACAGTTTTATGACTTTTCTTCTTGACTCTTTTTCTTTGAGGCGGGCCTTGCATTAATGTCTTGGTGATCACCGCATCTCTATAGATAGGACTACGAATGGCGCTTTACTAGAAAAGGCAATGCTAATAATCATAATTAAAGGATTTGGTTTATTTCTATGGTAAAATTCATCCTGTGACAACTTTAACTAATAGGGTAATGTCGATATTATTTTATTTATGGTATAATTAGAATCAATAGGTAATTAGTGAGTTTGTAAAGCGTTGACTTATAAACGGATTACCCTGAAAATCTGTGATTATGATTTTGGAAGCTGTGAAAATTCTTTTCAATAAAAATAAATTTGGGGCGTGCGCTACATGTTTGATCATGCATCAAACTTAAGTCAGTAATAGAATTGATTTGCAACGAAATATATTATTAATTATTTTTATTTATTTAATTACTTTATCTTTCCAGAACTCAAATACCATCGAAACCGTTGCAGTCTCTCTTCCGAATCTCCTTCACATACTGCCCTCTTGCTGGCGCGCTGGCGGTCCTCATTATAGGAGTGCCCATGAGTTATCTCACAGGAAAATCCAGATCTGATTCCATGAACCCTGATGTGTTTTGTCCGTTGACGCAGAGTTTCCTTCACAAATCCGCAGTGAGAAGTCCGACGATATCCCTCGAGTTGAAGGCTCCTAATACACAAGAAGTCTACCTTGCCTTGGATGAGGCCCTGAAACACTTGAAGGAAGTTATTGATCGATAGTTTTTCTTAGGGACCTGTATTGCTGGGTGAATAGATGAAGTTATAATAAGCTATGATGAAGTTATGATACGAGTAGTTTTTGTACGAAATTTGTGCATCGAGAATCTCGACACTTATGCCTAGGTTCATTATGTTATTAAGACCATTGTAAATAAATTATTTTTAGAAGTATTTTTTTTCATTTTCCCATTTATTAACTTATGTTACATTTGTTCTTATTGTTGTTTTTCGTGTCACACTTCAATAAGTTGCATTTTCTTGATAAAAGCAACCTTTTTATATGGCCAAATTTTATATCTGCCCCTATATAATAAAACATCTTGTGACCAACATTTTGTGACCAAGAAATATTATATTGCTTTAGGTTAAAGTTAGAACCTACGACAGAACGAGAGCCCGTAATATGAGAACGGCAGCAGCTTGGCGTCGTAAAAAGTTTATAAGCAGACCACCGAATTATGGGATCAAATATTCGTTTACACTAAAATTCTAAAATTGTGCCCTTAAATTACTTACTAGTTACTGATTTGTTGATCTCTGCGATATATTTTCTAACTTAGGCTACATCTACTCGTTACATCTTTTTCCTCTTTTCTTGCGACGCCTTTGGTGTTGCTGTTCCATAGATTCTATGGACGACGGTGACAACTTACCATGGCGCAGTTCATCTGTTTGTTTACCAGGCGTTTACATTACAAAAAGAATTGTATTGACGAAACCCTCAAAATTTTGGTATAGTCTTTTTGAAACGAAGGTTTCTGTTGGAGTTTTAGAATGTTAACGCGCCAGTGGCTTCAAGTGATTCCGAAAATTGCCTTCTTTACAAGACCGACGATTTGTAGCAGGAGCAAGCTACCTTTCAGAATCGTTTTCATAGCCATGAGCAGCTAAGATATTAAAATGTATAAAGTTTCTTCACAGCAAATAAGATAAGTCAAGCCTAATAGCACAAAGATATATCTGGAATTTTGATAAAGTCGACATCTGTCTAGAATTATTGAGTAATACCTATCAATGCTCAGCGAAATTCCTCCAAATTTCGTGTCATCTTCCATTATTCATGTGGCATAACGATGACATATTGCTTGTCATTAAGTCGTTTACCTGATCTGAATAAAGCCATGAATATTTTCTTTCGACATTCCTTTAGCTTCCAGCTCATCGCTACTAATCCCCAGTTATTGATGGATATTGACGGATGCTGGAAGTAATGTAATCGTTATTACTTTCTACTGAAGGAATAAGAATTTTTCTTATTTATAGATGAAGTTTACACATACAAGCATGATTTTCAATCAACAATCATTATGAAATTTTGTAATTAAATCCTGTACTTAGGTAGGTACGCTGTTTCTTTACTTTTTTGTATGCGATTAAATCTGCTACCTGATTTATTAAAAGACTAGAAATGAGAGTAATGAGACAATGCGTTTTCCTATTCATTATTGGTTCGAGCATTTTTTATGACCCAGTCGAAGGCACGTTCCAAACAGAAAAGTAGCTTCAAAACTAATGAGTCTGACGAAGTTGTCTCGATGGAAAAATCTTGTAACTTTTTAGCTCTTAGTACTAGAGCAATAAGGTGGATATTGATCAGTTTCTGAGCAGTGTTTCCGTCGTTTTGGAGCTGAGGAGAGACACACTCGAGACAGTAGGCGCTGTCTGTGGTCTGAGAATTAATGTAGCGCGTCTCAGCTAGTGCTGTAAGCGAGTACGCACTTCCCTATGGTGTTTTCCTTTGTTAAGGAGACATGTCTGGCGGCAAAGAGACGCAGTTTTGTTGACAAGATATGCGTTAGTGCATACATACTTCATGGTGACAGTTTTTTGTGAATTATTTTGTAAGGAGACGAAAGCTTTCTAATTTGGTTGATTTTTTGCGTGTGAAAGCAAACGAGCTTGTAGTGCCGCTATCTATGGATATCTATGACACACCTCGAATAGGACTGTAGAAGGGAGGGACTGTAGTTAGTTAGTAGGCTCTGTTATATTGGCTTCAACACATTAATGGCCCACTACTGGGCACGCTGCTCCAGTGCGGATTGGTGGAGGGGTTAGTGGCCAACCCAAGTGTCGGAAGTTTTCAAACCGCCCGAGGCCTCCGACATGGCGATGTCTCCTCCTCTTACGATAACAACCAGGGCCGGCGGCTTTACGTGCCCTCCGAAGCACGGAAATGGTCAAGAATTTTTTGCCACTAGCGATCACCCATCCAACTCTGACCGCGCCCGATGTAGCTTAACGTTGTCGATCCAAAGGATCGATGCAAGCTATACGCTTCAGTTCTGTTAGTATTAGCTGTTAGTAAAAATATCAATTAGTTATTATTCGTTAGTAAGAGGACCGTGGAAGTTATAGACTCTTAATTTAACCTACATTAGTCCTGTCAGTAAACATTACATCCGGTCGATAGTTCATATTCCGTCAGTAGTAATCGCATCTGTCCCACTCGAAGTTGGTTCGAGATGCGAGATGTCAGATTATTTTTAAAGAATAGCCGTAGTGGAATAGCCCGTTTCTTCACGGTGCGAAAACGTGTGCTATTTATGTTTCTCTTATGGCATAAACCTTCGCAAGATAGAAGATACTTGTGACCATTTGGTTTACCTATTATTGCATGCGCGCAACGTGCTAAACAGTGCTAAATGCCATACAAAATAGAAACCGCATTGTAATATCGCACCCTCAGTGGAAAAAAAGCATAAGTCGTTTTACTTATGTAATTAATTAATATTACTTTAATTAATATGATTGTAAGGAGGGACAAAAGATGCATAATATGCTCAATTTTTTTCAAATTTTTATCATTATTTTTTATGGTTTTATGCAAGAAATCGTAATGTAAATTCCTTTGACTACTTACTGATATTGTAACAGTTTTTTTGCTCTCCTGTAAAATTTCAATTTTCATCTTATGCCTTTTTCCAATGAGGGTGCGATATTATGTTATCGATTGCAATAACATTCTATTCCACTACACTACTTTACAACTACTAGGTAACCTACCCGAATGTCTTGTATTTCATGATACTGAAGCCTGTATGATACTGATACTTACCTGTTTCCATAGACGATGCTCACATAGAGTATCCAATAAGCTACTTTAATCCCCACCTAGCCTTCTTGTAACAATAGGATGCACCGGTTTAGCGTTACGAGGGTTGTAGGATCGAAACGGCGAGACGCATTCGGCACTCGCATTTTGAATGAACATTGCGTTTGTAGTTTAATTTCGAACGTTTAAAACAAACGACTATCGACTCTCATGCGTGTTAAGTGTTTTCTTTTATTATACTTATGCTACAACTAGTGGATACCCGGCAGGTTCCACTACGCTAAAGATACTGATGACAATGACAGATCAGTCTTTTTGTGTTGCATGGAGTATTGAGATAGATGGAGGGCCATCTCATGAGGAGAAAGTTGAAAAAGTGTCCAGCTGTTTACAGAAAATAAAGGTTCCAATAATGGCCATTTCTGAATGGTGCTAGTGTCCGCCAAATAAATATTCGACCATAGCTGTTGTAGACCGCACCGCAGCGCCACCCGTAATTTTATGTTTTTACGGACGCTTTTCATATAGGTACAGAGATGGCCTTCCTTCTCTCTATCTTCCTGTCTTCCATGTTGTGTTGACAGTCTGTATCTTAACTTATCTTCAAATTGCTGTATGGGAAAAGTGAAAAATCGACTTTATCAATGGACTGAATGTGCCTAATATATTGTTTTAGTGGTCTCAAACTACCTTCGGATTATTGCCTTTCAAATTTTTCATACTCCAGAAACGGGCAGTTAGGGCTATTTATAAACTTAGGTCTCGGGAATCTTTGCGTGAAAAGTTCAAGGAAATAGGTATACTTACAGTAGCTTCCCAGTATATCTTTAACAATGTAGTTTTTATACGGAAGAATATAAACGCGTATAAACAAAATTTTGATATTAATAATCGCCATACGAAAAGAATGCATCAATTAGTTACGCCTTCGTTCCGCCTAAGTAAAGTGCAGCGATCTTTCATAGGGCTTGGTATACATTTTTATAATAAAATCCCAAAATTAATA
This sequence comes from Thymelicus lineola, assembly GCA_963932265.1. Taxonomy (NCBI): domain Eukaryota; kingdom Metazoa; phylum Arthropoda; class Insecta; order Lepidoptera; family Hesperiidae; genus Thymelicus; species Thymelicus lineola. The sequence goes on along the minus strand of OZ010694.1, from coordinate 9,723,287 downwards.
CGTGACTTGCCAATAGAAACTTTCAAAAAACGTGTAAAGACACAATTGTTAGGCAAGGGATATTATAGTGTAGACGAGTATTTAAATGACAAAGACGCATGGAAATGACCAGCTCTGCAACCAGTTCCGCTCAGAATAGTAAATACTTTTGTATTATTATCTTTTTTTGTAATATTTTTTTAAAAGATGTGCTGAGGAGTTTCTTTAGGCTTTTCTTCTCCTCCACGATAAAGCACCTTCCGAAAAGCCAAAAAATGACGTGCATAAGTGTATCAGTGATACCTATATGAATAAAATATTTTGACTTTTGACTTTTGAAATAAAACCATTTTGAGACACATCGGTTGGATGGTTTAAGAGTATTTATATAGGACATCTATATAAACATTTTTTTATAGACAATATACATAGATGTAAAGCGATGCATGTCAAATTAAACATTAAAAAATCATATAAGGCAACTCTATTATCTGAAGTAGGGTAAATCGGGGCAAAACATGACAGATAAAACATATACAAATCCTACTGAAAATGTCATATAACATGTTCTATTGTGCCCCACCCAAAGATGTTTAACTAACAGATACGTTATGCCCTTACAAATCGACCGAAAAATCTGTTCCGACCGAGCTACAACACACACACGTTTATCTTTTGTTTCCCTACACCAATCACTAGTACATTGGCAAATTATGTAAAAAGGATGGCATTACTAAAACTATAATAGTGAAAAAGACAGCTAGTGTTTGTCGCTCGCGTCAATCTATATACGCTACGGTCTTTATCGCTCTCGCGTCAAAACTAGATCGCTATCTCTTTCTTCATCTGAATATGGCGTCTTTGCATGATTATTAGATTGTTTAGAAAAATAATTGAAATATACTAAATAATCTAAGTATTTTAGCGTACTCACGCATGGTATGAGATTCCTTGTGTTTTGTTGACCTTGGAGTCATAATTGGTGCACTTTCTAAACACACAGGATGGCATTTTGTTATATTTTCATAACTACGTATTAACCTACGATGCGCCACGCTCGTGATTGCGCTCGACGCAGACTAATCACAAAAGTTCCCAATTGGGAACTTTTTCAATCATCACAACGCGCGCGCTTATGACCTATCTGCCTCTTTTTAATATATAATATCATTGGCCCCACCAAACTCTTTTACAGATAAGAGTGTTGTTGTACCCGATTTTTAAGTTTAGGGAACATACCAAAACCACGTAACCCATTTTTTCCAATTTTAACGCCCCTCCCCCCTCCCTCCCCTCTGTGACCAATCGTGGTGTTTTGAAGACCCCCCTCCCTCCATGTTCCCTTATTAAAATCTGACTTGTTCACATCCGACAAACTACGTGTAGTACCTATGTCTAGTGTGGTTTGCCAACAAAAAACAAAAATTGTTTTAAATTCCAAATTCAAAATGAACAATATGGCGTCATAACTCGAAGCATGTAATTGACACCGCAATAAAACGGCCAAGCGTCCGGAAATATATTTGAGGGAATTTTAAACGACGATTAGCGGTGTGCTCTGCGTTTATGGACGCAAAATGGACGTAACGGAACATTAATGGTCTTAGCACACATATCAACTCGTAAACGGAACGTAAACGTATCAACTCTTGCATGTCAGTATTCTTTGTATGAAACTCCCTACTGTAAAGCACACTTATCGGATCTGTAACGTAATCGCCTCGCCTCGAGACAAGCTCACGAACCGCGGTACGGTGCGTGGACGACTTGCCGTACCCGCGCTTACGTCTCACCGTACGCTATCCGTCGACTTTCCGTTTCCTCGTGCACGCCCTGCGCCGCGGCTACCGCTGCGTCGGCGAACTGCTGTCATTCATTCCGTCAACCAGCGGCCGGCGAGCCGTAAGCGCGGCGTCGCCTAGCCGTAAGCGCGGCGTCGCCTAGCCGTAGCCGAGCTTACGTTAGGTTGACGGCGAGGCGATCCGGTGCCGATCCCTTTCCGAGTTGATATGTGCGCTACGACCATTATTCTGAATGCGGATGACGTATGTGTCTGGCTCTGGCCGCTTCGATCTCTCGACACCTGAGTTTTACAATGGATTTTTTATATGAAAACTATAGCTGATAATGTAAGAGGTAATTATAATATTAATGACTTAACTTTTTAAATTAGCTGTAATACAATAAATAGAAATAAATAATACTTTATCTTTTATCGTATTTCTTGTCAAATTACATGTCATCAAAAACATAACTTGTAAAAAAACCAATTCTTAAGTTATTACGTAATTAGCTAACCTAAAAACATCTTACAGTGCCCATATCAATATTAAATTTATATCATAAGTATCAATATTAAATAAATAAATAGACTAAAAAAACCCTTTGACAAAATTTATTACTTATTAACCTTTGACTTTAATCACTTATCGAGTGTTGAGGGTGTTTCTAAAAATTATAATTGATTGACTTGAATAGTACTTTGACTTCGAATACGCGTAATATTAAGAATCAATTATTCACAATTTTCACAAATACCATTAAAATTTATTAACAGTCAAACTACCCCTTCTTTCATTAAAATACAAAAAGCATAAAATCTCAGACAAAGGAACTTAAACATCCAAAATTCCTTAATCAATTCTCGGAATCAATTCGATTCCTTTAGGTTCCGCTATGCGAATGAATTCCGATCGAGTATTCAGAAGCGTATCAGCAGTTTCTAGCCTTTTATTGCGAGAACGAAAGAGGAATTTAATATTTACCTGTACTTGCTATTGTCATTTTTAACGTCTATTGAAAGTCTTTGATTCTGTGCGCTAAGAGCAAGACTAAGGTAAACGCGCCTATTACCGCCAGTTTAAGCCGACTTTGTAAGAACTTCAGAAAATTAGATATATGCTGTTATGCTAGAAAAGGTGTTTTAATTTATTCTTTAACATGATTAAATATCCTATGATATTCAGTACGTAAATTCAGTATTAAATCACACAATATTTAATAAATAATAATTGAATCTAAAATAGCGATTGCTTCTATTACCGACGCATGGATGATGTTTGTTTCTAATACCGTTTTTTATGTTTCTATTACCGACCACTAAACTAGTATAAAATTAAAAAGCTGCCTGCCATCAAAAAAGGTATCATGATATTATACCTTTTTGAAATCCTTATGCTGAGCTCTTTAGTTTGATACTCATACTGCATTATTCGACTTATTTTATTTTTTGATACTTTAAACAGTGACATCTCACAGCCACCATTTTTTTAATGACACTTATTTAAGAATACTTGGGTTATCAAAACGAATCTAACGATATCTTAATTGTATTATTTGGTCCAGCCGTTTGGACGATACGAAGTAATAAAAAATATTACAGACATACATAATATACTTAGATGATCACTTCGGTGATCGGTGGATAGGGCGAGGAGGATCTGTGCCATGGCCGGCTTGCTCCCCGGACCTCACACCGATGGATTTCTATTTGTGGGGGGAGGTTAAAAGTGTTGTGTATGCTACGGAGTATTCGAACAGAGATGAATTAAAATTAAGAATAGTGACTGCTTTTGATAAAGTTCGAAGTGAAGTGTTCTTGTGCTAAACCGCGTAAAGGACAATTTGTGCAAACGTGCTGAACTCTGCATCACTCGAGGAGGTGAGCAGTTTGGACATCTGTTAAGGCTTGTGTAAATAATAAAAACACCCGGATGGAACGAAGTTTCTTTCGATTTAAGTATTGTTTTGTTGTACAGCGCCAACTCTGTAAAACTCTGTGAATCACTTCAAAAAAAGTGTCGTCATTCGTAAGAATCAAAAAGTGTTGTAATTTTCCGTCTAGCCCCCTTTCACAACGCGTGATAAGGAACTTCGTTCCAAAATCAATACGTAAAACTTCAATCATTGTAAATAAACCCCAATTTAATCATTGTAAATAGGTATGATTCCCCCGTGTGGTGCCAGGTCCACTTTGTAGAATAGCATCACTCCTACTTCTTCCTGGGATGTCGTAAAAGGCGACTAATAGAATATTCCAGGAGACAGGCAGTTGTGTCTCCCTGCGGACTAAGAACATCTACTGCGGTCACCAACACGCACTGGCCAAGCGTGGTGACTACCGGCTACAACCCCCTTATGATAGCCACAAACAACCAAGCCTCGGCCCAAAGTCCCCGGCAGCCCCGCTATTCCTAGTTACGGTAGCGGCTATGGTAACGGCGGGGCAGGGGGTGTTAAGAATCACCGGCAGAGATCGGGTTACCAATCTCAAAAACGACTTCTGCACCTGGCAACATATAACACCAGGACACTGAGGACCGACGACAAGGTGAAAGAGCTGGAAGAAGAGATAGACAAGTTAACTTGGTGTATTGTGAGTTTATCTGAAGTCCGAAGAGAAGGGAAGGACACGATAATACTCAAATCCGGAAACTTGTTCTATCACTGGGAGGGCGAACATCTGTCCCAAGGTGGTGTCGGGTTTCTCGTTCACAAGTCCCTCGTCAACAACATTGTGCAAGTTGGGAGCGTGTCATCCAGGGTAGCGTACCTTACACTCAGAATATCCAAACGGTATTCGTTGAAGGTTGTACAGGTATATGCGCCGACTTCAACACATCCTGACAATGAGTTTGAGGTTATGTATGAGGACATAAGCAGAGCCATATATATATATATATAGCTCTAAAGCTCATTTCAATGTTGTGATGGGGGACTTCAAACGCGAGACTGGGCATGCAAAGCGGCGCCGAGATGAAAGTGGGTCCCTACGGTCCTACACATTGGACGACGGAACCACCGAGGACACTTGCTGGCTAACTTTTTGGAGAAGGAAGGTCTCTTCATGATGAACTCCTTCTTCAGAGAGAAGCCGCAACGCAAGTGGACTTGGATTTTTGGCAGACAAACGGCACATATTTAATGATGTCTCTGTGATCAGCAGGTTTAAAATCGGAAGTGATCACCGACTTGTAAGAGGCACATTAAATATCGACCTGAAGCTGGAACGGTCACGCCTGATGAAGTCTACGCTTCGCCCAACACCTATCCAAATCCAGGGATCCGAAAACTTTCAACTAGAGCTGCAAAACCGTTTTACGTATCGAGAATCGTGCACGTCAGTGAATCCAATTCGGATGGGCTGCGTTTGGGAAACTGCGTCATATCTTGTCATCCAAAACACTACCTCAGTGCCTGAATTCGAAGGTATTTGAACATTGTGTGTTGCCACTGTTGCCAGTGATGACATACGGATCCGAGACATGGTGCTTTACTATTGGCCTAATCCACAAGCTCAAAGTAGCGCAGCGGGCTATGGAGAGGGCTACGGTATTTCTCTACGTGATCGCATCAGAAATGAGGAGATCCGTAGACGAACAAGGGTAACCGACATAGCTCAAAGAATTAGCCAGCTGAAGTGGCAATAGGCTGGCCTCATAGTGCGAAGGACCGATTACAATAAGAGATTTTTATAAATAAGACCGTATGGGTCAGTAATAGAATTAAGTATGAAGATTACTTTATTCTATTAGCGACAGCAAAAATAAACAATAACTGGCTAAAATTTCTGCTTTAATGCAAACGTGTTTTGATGGATGTCATTGCTATGATTATTTTTCGGTATCAAAAAGTTTCTTAGTTTTGATATGAGATATTATTTAAAATACATTGCCATACATTACTAAAAATTATTGCTTACGTCGAATCTTGTTTAAAAGAAAATCTATGAGACAAAATGTATGGCGTTAATTGATCAAATTATGTAATATACTCTTAAGAATCAAACAAGTTAAAAGAAACATCGAAAATAACGTATTAAAAGAAATAAAATCTAAAATACTAACTGTTGTAAAACATCTAACAACGCCATGAGGCGGTATTAGAAGCAACTTATGAATATTATGTTTCTATTACCGCTTTAAGGTAAAATTCGAATTAAACCACAAAAAATAGTCAGAACGGTTATATTAGATGTGAATCTAGAAAACCAATATATTATTTAATATATTTACACATTTGCCTGCAGGTATACACATTTTATTTAAGTTAATTTGTCTTAAGTAATAATTATGTTTACTTACGTAGCCGGGAGCGCAACAATATGAGACGGGCGTCCGTTGCGGGCGCGTCTCAGTTATTATCGAATTATTCTGTTTGCTGATTATTTACGCACACAATCTTTATTATTTTTGTTTCTCAATATACATACCTAAAATATTTTTAGGCTACAACTTTCATGAAATGTATAGTATGCCTTAAAATAGTGATTTAAAAAACTGTCGGTATTGGATGCAGATTTTGGGGTGGCGTTATTGGGCGCGTTTACGTTAGTGATTTTCCGTCTTTTTAAGGTTCCGTATAGCAAGTGACAAAAATGGATATTAACATGAACGTCTGTCTGTTCTTCTACTGCACCCGATTTTCTTTGTGTTCACTATACAGAAAAGGCTATGTTATGTATACATATATGATATGTTAGGTATACTTGTCAAGTGTGTAGCGGACTTGACGTGGCATCCAGTAAACTAGATGGTTTATGGCCACGATATGGCTATCTGGCCATATAGGTATCTCATGCACACTGGATGCCGCATCAAGCCAAACTTCAAACTTATAAAGTATACTTGATCGTGTATGACCAGCTTAAAAGGCTTCTTACAATGCACACGCGATCTTATGACGAAAGTGTGCTGCTGTAAATAACTATATCAGGGTATTACGTTGAGGGGAATAATCAGCAATAAAAACTAAATTGTGAGTTACTTTTGCAATGTATATGCTTTTTGTTACATTTACAAATAGTTTGAAAGAGAAAGAGAAGAATTGAATAGAGCTATTATTTTTTTATACATGTTCATAATCCGATGATACAAGTTTGACATAATTCTCTCTTTTTTTCTTCTTTCTTTTTTGGCCAGCAACACATCAGTAATAATGCCTTTGGTGTTGCTGATGTTTATGGGCGACGATAGCCTATCACCGTCATGTGGATCGTCAGCTCTATTGCCAGCTATCTCCATAAAAAAAATATTATGTGAATTGTGAATCTTATAATGAATATTGTCCCCATTGATTTAAGTTTAATTTATTATTTTTCAGTAGTACTTAGATAAGTTTATACGAAACTGTTATACATATTCACAATTTCATACACACAGCAATTACGTTCCTTTTATTTTTACAAGCGAAGCCTTTGTATTTTTATAGTAAAGAGAAACTATATGGATACTATGAAAATGTACTACAGTCAGAACCCAGTTCCTTCCGAGCTCGTTCGGGCTTATCATGTTTTATTATTTTTACAAAACGCTCATTTCAATCGCCTTTCACGTTAATGGCAAAATAACATTGGATTTTACCCTTTTGGAATACTATAATAGTTTTTCTTTAGTATCTTTCATGTGAGCATTTTCATTCATTTATTCCATATTCCTTTTTTATATTTAGGTATCTTTTATGTACCGACACACATCAGTAACAGTATTTTTGTATTATTAGATAAACATATCACAAGTTGCACGTTATAGATTAGTATAAATTATTCGATAAATATAACTTATATTATATTATAAAATTAGGATGTTTACAAGAATAAGATGGCTGGCTGATGTTTTATAATTTTTATATGTTGCAATTATTCTGAAAGTAGAATTATTTTATACTCGGTGCATTGAAATATTAATATACATATTCTTATTTATTAGCTGTTATTACAGACTTGTAAACTGTTGTAAATAATTTGCTAAAATACAGATGTAATATTATAATTATTAATCTTAATTATACCTACTCCTCACCTTTCAAATCTATTAGAAGCAAATACCTCTGAAACATGTTTTTACTGAAGTCTGATGAAAAAACTTCTGATAGTAAAAAATACTTGTTATAATATTCACACGTTACGTTAAACTTCGTAAACTATTTTAATCACGTTTCAGACTTCCAATTTCAAATTCTTACAAGGAGTCGCTGAGGACCAGATTTACCGAAAGGAAATTTTATTTTCTATGTATTTTGATTATTTTCCTGTGACTGTTAAGGCTATGTTTATTTGTGCATTTTACTTTATTATTTTTGGGGCATGTTTTCTCCGAATGGACTCAGTGATTTAGTTAGAAGATTAGTCCGTTCCAGTGTTTACAAAAAATCATTCTATGAGTATTCGTACAAAATCTACTTTTTGCTAGTGAATTTAAATTAATGGCAATATAAATAGTTTATTAGGTACGTATTGTACTGTTTGTCGGCAATTTAAATAATACGAGTATAACTAGATACAGATATTAAATTAAGGGATGCGAAAGTAATTTTAATTTTATATTCGATTCAATCTAGCATATTAAATTGAAATTGATTGAAAAACTAATTTATCCTTTCTACACACTACATTCTATGTGTTCACAGACGTGCCAGGAAATCTAACGAAAAAGAACAGCTTTTCGACAATTTTATAAATCTCAGAAACAAAAGAAAGTAGCACACTTTTTAAGGTGTAAATGAGACAGATTTGACACCTCAGGACAGTGACATACTCTGATATAAAAAGTGACTGGACTGTGGAAGGGTCAAAGATCGCCTGCCTACATGTCGGTTATAAAATAAAATTATAGGGCCGTATTTCTTATTATAACCAAAATTTTTTTTTTGAACTTTGGGCATTAATCAACTAAAGAAGACTAACAATAAAACTATAATGCATAATATTAATTTTGTCGTAATTTTATTAGATTACAAAAAAGTATTTCTATCTTGTTTTAATAGAAATTATATTTATTTTTTGTTTGTAATTATAATTGTCATTAAATACTAATATTATTTGTAACATATTATATATTTTCATTGTATGTATTACTTTTTTTTCTTCTCAAATAAGAAACTATAAATCAACTTTGGGGCACACGTACGTGCCTTGTTAGTTACATAATTACAGTGTAGAAATTCTTAAACGTACTGTATTTACTCTCAATTTATTTATACATTGTCGCACAGTTACACTATTACTGGTCATGTGGTCATTCTAAGGAAAGCGAGACGGAGATATACTTGGTATCTATTTATCACTTATCAACCTCGTTTATGAATGAACTGACCAGACTAACAGTTGGCCACGTATCAGTTGGCCAAACTAATACGGCTAGATCGCACGCTCATATATTTTATCGCTTTGCAATAATCCGTTGTATAATAAACAACAAATAACAATGGAGTGGTATAGAACTGATGATGGTATGTACGTAAATTTTTTCATTTGTTCATTATTGATTGGTTACAATTTTTATACTAAACTAGCAGTTGCCCGCAGCTTCGCACGCGGAAATTATGCTTATCATATTTATTTTGTACCCCTCATAGAAGAAAATTTAATAACAGGTTAATTTATATTGAATTTAGGAATTTATAAAGTAAAACCTACGATACAATCACAAATCATTCCTCAGTTCAAGGGTTTTGATGTGATGCCCGGACAGACAAACAGACAGACAGAAAGACAATAATTTTAGAAACAAATTTTTGGTGCTCTAACACGTTATTGATGTGTTATTTATTGATTATAAATTTCAATATTAGTCTCTCTCCCTCTTTCTCTCTCTCTTCCTCTTCCACTCTCTGTCCCTCTCCCTCTCTCGCTCCCTCTCCCGCTCCCTGTCCCTGTCCCTTCCCTCTCCCGCCCCCGGTCCCTCTCCCACTTCCTGTTCCTCACCCTCTCGCGCTCCCTATCCCTCTCCCGCTCCCTGTCCCCCTCCCTCTCCCGCTCCCGGTCTCTTTCCTGCTTTTTGTCCCTCTCCCCTCCCCCTCCCATCCGTAAAGTCCCCTATACAAAATTTTTTTCTCACTATAAGCTTACATATTAATTTTCATAATGAAGAAGTTCCTGAAAAATTTGCAACCCCTTTATTTACCTCTTAGGGGATGAAATTCTAAAAAAACTTGTTACAATTATTTTTTGTTCTTAATTATAAGCTTACATATCAAGTTTTACATTACTTCAGAGTTCAAAAATGACAAAGTTTCTTAAATATTTACATCCCCTTAATTTTGCCCCATAGGGGATGAATTTCGAGAAAATCATGAAACAGTTATTTTTTGTGTCTAACTGTAAGCTTATATACAAATTTTCACCCTTCTTACTTCAAAACTGACGAATTTGCCACACTAACTTGCACACTTAAGAGTTTCTTAAATGTTCTTCACTTCAAAAATGACGAAGTTGTGTACTTAAGTTCCATCGCCTAAATTAACCCTTAAGGAATGATTTTCCAAAAAACAGAAACGTGTGTAACTGTAAACTTACATAAAAAATCATATTTATAACTTTTACAATTATTACTGGCAAAATTTACTGGCAAAGTTGATTTGTATGTAACCAACCCCTATTTTTAGGGGATGAATTTCGAGAAAACCGTAATACAATTATTTTTTGTGTCTAACTATAAGCTTAAATACAAATTTTCACCCTTCTTACTTCAAAACTGACGAAGTTCCCATACTAACTTGCGCCGCCTTAATTAACCCTTTAGGGGATGATTTTCCAAAAAAACGTAATACATAAAATTAAGTTTTAGAAACTTAATGTTTAACTAATATGTAAATTTTCATATTTTTAACTTCAAAAATAACGAAGTTGCATACTATGATAAAACGCCTAAATTAACCCTTTAAGGGATGATTTTCCAAAAAAAATTGTTAAACTTAATTTTTGTTTACTACTATAAACTTACATAAAAAATTCATACTTATAATTTTAAAACTGACGAAGCTGGTTTGTATGAAAATGACTTCGGACCCCTATTTTTGCTACTTAGGGGATGAATTTCCAAAAATCCGTTCTTAGCTGACGTCTCCTTAGCATAAACTGTCTCCCTGCCAAATTTCATCATAATCGGTTCGGTAGTTTCTGAGATTTTTTGTTTAATCAGCGGTGTGTCTCTTTTCAATTTTATATATATAGATTAGGACGACAATGATTATTACCGTATGTTGTAATTTTTATATTCTGAGCCACAGATAAAATACGACAAAGTGGAACAAATTATTCATTTGTAAATTAATTTTACGAGTAGGTATTCACTATTGTTTTAATTTTACATTTTAAACAACATTGTCAAATATGCAAATTACTCAATAAGTATTTATAGTTACCTACATACAAAACTAATTTCCAGTCACGAAAGCAATTATGAATTAAGACAACCAATGATTAAAAATAAAATTAAGTAAAGGACATCGGTTACCGCACTTTTAAGGGGAATATCTAGTCTGTGAAATGAGAAAAATGTTTTTGTTATTATTAAATCTTATTTTCAGGGAAATACAAAATAGAGTCCCTCTCAGCATCTACTTTCCCCGGTGCGTTATATGTAAGTTTTTCCTTTAAAGGTCATTTATATCACCCGTATTGGGGCGGCTTAGAATACTAACTACCAATCCCTCGCTGGATAGGTTCGTAAGAGGCGACTAAATCCGACCCGCTGGTGGCAGGGCCCCTCTGAGTACTAATATTAATCTTAATAGCAACACCATTATTACTATTATTTCTGCGTGGGGACCGCCTGGATACCTACCACCCTCTTCCTTAAGTCAGCCGCCAAACGACTCGTCGTGTTCCGGCTGGGGGCTTGAGAGCCACTTCTTTCTTTCCTTTTTTTGTTTCTTGGCCGGCAACGCATCAGTGATATTTTTGGTGTTTTGGTTTGTTTGGTAAACGCGTCTTAACTTACTAATTGGATATCACAAAATAAAATCCCCATATTTGCCAATTGCCAGTAGAGCAGGAAACTTATCTTGATGTCTTATATCAAATCAGGTGATCGAAAAATCCTTCTGCCAAGACGAGTACGTTTCAATTGGAGCAGAAGTGAATAAGAATCCTGAAGCAGCTGAGGAACTGTTGGAGTTATGCGCTGACGCAGCGTTAGATGGGGTTTCATTAGTAGCAGTTGATGTTGCCAGTGGTGAAGTGGTATCGGTTGCCTTTAATAAAATTCAGGTAAAGTTGAAACCAATTTAATTCGTTAATGGTGGAATCGATATGACGAAACTATAAGGGGTTCTGTTTTGACTACAAACCCTTAAAAAAATTAACCATATACGGTAACAGCTGGCGCGCAAACAGTCCGTCTGTTATCATAAAGAAGTCGGTCACTAACGATATCTCCATGATTCTTTAAATGGGTTGTTGAGTAGAGACATTATGAGTTGCAGTAACTAGCTACGTTGAATGTTGGTTTCTTTTAGCAAACATAGATACAATTTAAAAACGTAACTTTCTGAACATTTAATGAGCATATTTTCCATCAATTTCTATCATGCATGGCTTGACATTTCTTGCTAAAACGATCTTGGAAAACATTAAAATTCATTTTTTTATATTTATTAATTTTCCATTCAAGTAAAATAAAAGTCAATTTATTTTTTGCAGACCCAAGCGACAGATTCATCAGAGAAGCCTTTCTTCGAAATATTTGCCGAAGAACGATGTAAGCATGGTTCTTCCCAGTCGCTAATACAGTTCATGGCCACGGTCGATGGAAGATGTAACTTATTTGAAAAGTAAGTGACTACTTCATGACACCTACTTATTTATATGGATAAGATCTGATATTGATACTGAAACATTTGAGGCTTTTTTCGCACAATATATTGTGTGCGCGCGGCATGTTTGTTTTCTCAGTATTTTGTGCCCAAAATGGAGTGAGTTGTATCTAATTATTAAAGGGTAGTATAATATTGTTGCAGATACGGCGTCGATTGCAGCCTGGAAATAATGTTCCTAGCAACACTGCGCGAACACAGGCATAAGAAACTGGCAACACTATTGTGCAAGATTTCTATAGACATAGCAAAGAAATTGAAAGATGCTCCCGTCGCGCCACTTACTGTAGCCGATTTAGGACCGAAATATGCTAATCTAAAGCCTCGCAAAACTGTGGCAAATGTGCCGAAAATCTGCCAAGCGATTTGGACGTCTGAAGGATCGCAGAAAGTGGGGAGTGCTTTAAATTTTACTGTGCACTTAACAGTACCGCTCTCGGAATTTGTATTCAATGACAAGACTTATTCCGAGAGAATAGGAAATGAATCTGCGTTTTGTGAAGTAGCTGCTATTCTTCTTTAATGAGTCAGAATCACGTGATCGTTTACCTGCTTAGTTATTACGTAAGCGTACTCTTGTATGGATTACGAATAACAATTTAATGATTGTTCCGTATGATATAACTATCTACCAATATTTTTTTGACTATAACTATAGGAATGTTTTAACTTACTACAATGAGTAGTAGATTTTTGCGCATTTATTTTCTTGTATAAAATTATGTCTCTAAACATTAGGTAATAAAGATTATTTGCACTAGTTCTTTTTAAATTTTGATTTCGTAAAAAAATCTTTCAAAATTCATTTGTTATCTTTATTCCTTCGTCTTTAGGTCATATTAGCTCATGAATACCAAATTTCAACTCATTTGGTCCAGTAGTCTCGAAAAAAATTTGCTGTGAAGGGCGGTCGCCCAGACCCACGAGTTATCCTATAAGGGTTGTTTTTCATTTTTTCGTTCCGAACCCTAAAAACGAACAACATTGTCAATTATGCAAATTACTCAATAAGTATTTATAGTTACCTACTTACAAAACTAATTTTCAGTCACGAAAGCAATTATGAGTTAAGACAACCAATGATTAAAAATAAAATTAAGTAAAGGACATCGGTTACCGCACTTTTAAGGGGAATATCTAGTCTGTGAAATGAGAAAAATGTTTTTGTTATTATTGAACCTTATAACAACATGAAAAAGAAAAATATTCTAGAAGAAAATTTACCCCTCCAGCTAAAATATTTAAAAGACTTGTTTTATAAAAATCACTTTCCTCGTACAAAATGTACACATTATATTTAAATGAATTACACAGGCCTAGTATGCCTAGTGTAATGAAATTCATTACTTGTACGCTCGTAGGAGCTTCGCGCTTATTCTAAGCACGACCACCCCTTATTATCATGCTTGTCAGCTCTCCACCCTTATATGAAATGTACACGAAAGAGAAAATTACGTCACTCTGTAAAAGAAAACAATTCTGCCAAATTTTTACAGGCGGCCTAGTTCCCTTGGTGCTTGTTTGTAAAGGTATTGCATAATATATTTTTATGTAAAATATTTTAGGACTCTGTATTAATTTGTTACTTTAAGAAGACTTACGAATATTATTTGGTGCCTTAGCTTGTCTTGTTTTAGTTCTTTTCGATAGATTAATACTTCGTAGATATTTCTAGATGGCAGTCATTAATATCAGGAGCCTTTCGTCGAGACAAGAACTTCTGAGACTCTGGTACCAATGTTTCCTCTAATCCTTAAGAAGCATGTTTGAAAACACCCCAAACTAAGTCATTTAGAGAGATCCGCGCTCAGTACCTAACTACGCTAACTTGACCATGATAGTTTTCCTGAAAAACTTTTTTCACACGGATGGTTGACATGTCTTTACTATTGAATTTCATATTAACTACGGAATTCTTTGAAGATAATTCATTCTGCTAGTATGCCTAAAAATAGACTGAAAAATAGTCAATGTTTCAATATTACAGTCGCTTGTTATGCATTGTAAGTAATGATTTGAAGTGTCAAAATCTTTATTGCGGAACAAATCACCTAGTTTACTACGGTTATCGCCAAATGCTTTAATTTTACATAAATTATCTACATCTATTCAAAATCGTACTATAATTATTCTTGTTGAAACAATTAGTTAGTTATTATTAGTCACGAATCTTTTAAAATTTTTGTAAAACCTAGTTTAAAAGTCACATCAAGCAAAATTTTCCAGGCGTCAAAGTATCTAGTACCTCTTCTATATCAGTAGATATCAATCCAGGCTAAGAGTATTGAAACCACAGTTACATCTGTTAAAATCCTTTCTATTCAACCTAAATCCCTGTTCAGAACGTCTTTGCAACAGTCACGTCTTTTCGGCTGCTTTTTCAGTAATTGATTGAAGGCGTTAGAGGGAAGTTTAATTCTGTAGAGAATAAATTGGTTGATAGATTGATCTGGCCGTGAAAGTTCGAAAGTTCATTAATGATTAATTGGTCTGTAGCGAAGTAAGGTCATGTAATAAGTACATGTCTATATACTGTACGTAACTTTTAAGTTTTTTCTAACTTTTTCTAAGAACTAGAACTGTTGGAATTCAACTATAGCTTTCGAGATGCACCAGGCTTTAATTAATCAATCAATTAATTAATCAATTTATTGTAACCAGGCTTTAATTAATTTAAGCAATGTTAACGCTTTTTGCTTTGCATGTTGATATAAGTGGCAAGTTATGGGCCAGTTCACTAATCAGGGGGTCTAGACAAGACTCTTTTTTGTAAACACTCACGCCAAGCGCTGCATTCAAAATGTATAGGAGTGACATTAGGTGCGGAAAAATGAGCACGTGACTCCTGTCATTATTATGTCACGCGTTTGACGTTTGGCGTTTGACGTTTGGCGTTTGACGTGAGCGTTTGCAGAAAAGAGTCTTGTCTCTAGGCTTTGATGTGTCGTGTTGCTTAGGTGGGCAACGATTCTTATTCAGAAGGCATCACGACCAGTGGAGGTTCGCTCAGGATTAATAAAGCCTTAACTAAATAATCTAACATTTTAACAAAAAAATAACCGACTTC
Source organism: Thymelicus lineola (assembly GCA_963932265.1). Classification (NCBI taxonomy): domain Eukaryota; kingdom Metazoa; phylum Arthropoda; class Insecta; order Lepidoptera; family Hesperiidae; genus Thymelicus; species Thymelicus lineola. The sequence continues at coordinate 9,707,647 of OZ010694.1, read as the reverse complement.
AAATGAAGTACATTGTACTTTTGACATGGATACCATTGTCAGATCTCGCTCAATTTTATGTGGGACTACACGACAAGCACCAGCTTTTGAATAAAACAAAAATCATCCAAATCGGTTCACCCAGTCCAAAGTTCTGAGGTAACAAACATAAAAAAAAATACAGTCGAATTGAGAACCTCCTCCTTTTTTTGAAGTCGGTTAAAAATCTATGAAAATACTTATTCAGAAACTTATCTAGATTTTTGATATCCTTGTTTTTTGTATCGCTCAGCAGTCACGTGTTACCAGTGGCAGCCGCTGCTACCGTTATTAGTTTTCGTAATTGATTCTTGTTGCCTACACCAGCCATCTACTCGTATTGTGTAACAATAATTCAACAATAAGGTGAGGTATAACATACCTACCTATTCCTAATATTATCTTATACCTAATATTATCTAGTTCCTAGTTATACATAGTATTAAACCAAAAAAACTGGCCAATTGCGAGTCGGACTTGCGCACCGAGGGTTCCGTTCAAAGTTCTAGAACCAAACATTACTCGTATATTATCTGAATTTAATTTAACAACAAATTTTATTTATCGACATATAAATAACAATCGCCAAACGTTCAAATAAATGGCGTGGAAGATATTGTCTAATAATAAAAAAACCTTAAACCTTTACTGTTCAACAGTCATTTCATACCATATGATGAAATCAAATGAATAGTACCATAAAATTAAAAGTACCCTTTATCGACCTTATTTTAAAATCTATTCCAATGTTAAAGACTGATATTTTTCAAGTAAAATGTAGTAGCTCTCTAGTGGAATAGCACTTGAGAAATTGAATTCCATCCCCGTGCCGTGCGTACTGATTGCTACTCTCTGAATCAGATACCTTCGGACCTTACTTTGGTGCATTACCTTTCAACGTTAGTTTTAAAATGTAAAGTGGATTTGCTTTTAAAATTTACGGGAGTTGAGTGTGTGTACCGCATTTGAAAAGTTATACCTATCAATTTATACCAAAGCAAATGCACATGTGGACATAATCAGGGTAAGTTTTTGAAGTGGGCGTGTATGGTCAAATTCGAAACTATGAGGAATAGAGAAAACTGCAGAAAGGTTTTGATAAAAACTAAAACGGCATCATTGGATTTTTGAAAGGACATCATTGAATTTTATTTTGGCCTACTTCCTATTTTGTGATAAAAACTTCCATCACCTAGCTTGTAATGAAAATAAAAATAAGATTGTAAGTTTATTGTTATTTTACCATCCTAACTGTTCAGGCTATACAGACTAGAGATATTTTCATATTGTTTTTGTCTCTACAACGAACAAATACTGAGAAAAGAAATGAAGAAGCATTAATAAAAAAAAATATTCATGCAACCCAAGTGAGATAAAAATGCACCATGATTTTAGCTGCAACACTTTCCTAGAAAGCCTATTCATGCCTTCAAGTACGGACGTCCGAAGTAAATCGCTCTAAAGGTTCTTATAAGAAAGGCGGAAACGGATCCTTTGTCTACATAAGTGGTGTGTCTACAATACGAGGGTAGCGTCGGGCGAAGGCGTCTAGCTGGCTGGTCTGCAAGAACGATGATATTTGAGACTTGTGATTTTTAAAGCCCCTTGCAGCACACGAGGTAGGTAAAGGCATCGGTGACGCGTGACAACCAGTGAGCGAGTATTCCAGTATTAAAAAAAACAGCTTTAAAATTTAAAATCATTTATTTACTCAGATATATGTACGTTTAAAAAACTTATGTACGTTTTTTATACCACTTCAGATAGGTACTTTGCCATGAAAGAGAAGAAGTGAAACTTAGTTTTATTTTTATGTAGTTAGAAAATAATATTAAATTCAATTCAAATTAGTAAACGCCTTCGCTTCGCATTTCTTAGTACCTTATTATTCGAGTTAAGTTTCGATTTCATTTACACTGGAATTTTAAGTCGGGATCAATTAAATTGGTAATTGTTATTGTGTGTGAACTGATTAAAACAAAACAAACACTTGATACCACAAACTTACTTTTATGCATCAATAAAAATTTCATCGAAAAAGTTAAGCCGTTTCTAAGATTAGCTGAAACAAATACTTACCGGTCGGTTACAAAATTTTAATTATTATTTGTACCTTCTAGTCCATAATTAGATTTACCGTAGATACCTGATAGATGTGGCATGTAGTCTTATTACTCGTGGAGCGGTGACAGATAACTCGACAAATGACGCAAAGCGGTAATGAGGTACCAGATAGGTGTGCCAAAATGACAGCCATGTAATCCATTTTCAATCAGGCTTCGTTAGAACATCTAAAGTAATTCTCGCCTTCGTTAGCAGTGCAGGCTCGGCTTAGCCTAAAGGAGCTTACAATCGCTTTTGACGTTGCTGTTTATGTCACTAGCAGAGGTTCATAGAAGATCTAGGAGTATCTACGTATTAATACCTAAAGGAGAAACCTATGTACCCCTTTACTTTGTTCCCCACGTAGGAGTTTAAGATTTGCACACAGCATAGTCAACGTTAAGACGTAAAAGTGCAGAACCCTATATAGTTAGAGCATATAAATGTTCGGGGGGTTAAAATCTTTCCTATTATTGTCCTGGACATAGAGTATCTGTATGACAAGATTTATCTTAAACCGGTTAGTACATTGTGAAGAGACAAACATACAAACTTCTTCACAAACTTTCACATTTTATAATATTAAAAATGTGTTCAGTAAATATATTGAAGAAAATGTTTAAGTTCACGGTTCAAAATGTGCAGTAATCTTTTGATAAAATGAATTATTACAGTAAATAAATTTAAGAAACAAGTGGGCCTCTAGTCTTGTTGAAAATGTTCGATAAGTGTTTTAAATTATATTTACTTCATTATAATTACTCAATTTCGTCGATAACAATAGTCTTTGGACTTTTTGTAATATCGATTAAGTGTAATATAAACAATATCGCTAATCTCCTACGTGCATTTTATTATGGTTTTATTGACCGCTAGGTAAGTGTAGGGAAATATACAGACTGAAATCTGTTGATAAGAGCTATTTTTACTTTGGAATAGTAAAGTTTCTGCAAGCGACTACTCCAATACGTAATAGCCAAATGGTATTCTACTTAGTTTCTAGTGAAAAACCTATTAATTTGTGCTTTTATAATAAACCGTCTTCCTATTCTTTGTACTACAAATTGAATTGTTGAAGATGTTATTAATATTCAGCTCTTTCTCCCAAGCGCGCTTAATGAAATCAGGAGTATTCTCGCCTCTTGATTCTACCCACGTTGATAACCCGGCACACAATACCAAATGATAACGGTAATCTGCTGGTGCCAATATCTTCTATGGAAATATCTTAATACTATTCTATTGATGTGCTAATTTCACATTTCGCACTCTACTCTCTATTCTTACTAATCATTCCACTGTTTTGCTCAAGTCTAGCTTTTATCCAAAATTACCTATTTGAGAGTCTGATCATATATGTATCAATATTCACGTATTTTATTACTGATATTTATTTTGTACTTCGATTCGACCCAGTTCCATGAATCGTGGTCACGGTTGAACTGCGGTGGCGCGTAGAAAATTTTGACAGGATGACTCTTGATATTTGATAGTACCTACTTAAATTAAATATATCAACTTTCCGTCTAGTTCATTTTTGCGTTTTGTTAACCATTCACTAACTCCCCTTGGTGTGTCTTAACATAAACCGGTGTATGTCCGAATCATAAATGAACGAAATAAACGACTTACAACTTACTTTGTCTTGGCCGGCAACGCGTTGATGACGCCCCTGGTGTCACTAATGTCCATGGGCGGCGGTGATCACTTACCATCAGGTGACCCGTCTGCTCGTTTGCCTGCTCAAAGCATAAAAAAAAAGAAATAACATTACTTAATCACTTCGATCTTAATCGCTAGGAAGCTACCTACACAAGCTTTTACTAACACAAACCGCTCCCCAAAAATGCATTAGCATTAACAGCATGAAAATCATGATGGACATGTTTAATGATGCTCAAAACGACATCATTACGTGCTCTAGTGAAACTCAATGACTGAATCTGTACCCTGCAAAACTGATTGGCATGAGGGAAATTACATTCTCGGGGGCGCAGTGCGCAGTATGTAATTATTGGTCAGTATAAACGTAAGTAGAGATGGGGCGCGTTATATTATAAGTTGTTATAACATGTAGGTGGCAATACTCAGAAAATATTTTATAATAATATAAATTATTATTTTTATATTATTTTATTTTTTATTTATTTATTTTAATTTTTATATTATTATTATTTTTAATCGTTTTTATAATTTTAGTTTAATTTGTTGTGAAAACTGGCGAAATAAAATTTTTCTATTCTATTCTATTCTATATTAAGAGTGGTTATTCCCGCAGAGGCCGCTTTTTGAATTTTTTAAAAACATCTGAGACAGAAAATAAGGGACATCACTAGACTGATATCTATAATTGAGGCTTGTATCTACAATTATTACGTCTAACAAGAAAATATAACAAGAGGATGTTTTCGGCGAAAAGAGCAGAGAAACAGCAATAATACCTAGTTGATACAAAACTGCAAAGGACAAAAAAATATTCTTCGAAGGTATGGAACCTTTTCGTAAATTTAATAGTTATTATTTATTTATTAGCTAAGAGCTAATCAGTCGTTTTGCATTTCGGACTTTCATGACCGAACCCTTTTAAAAATCACTCATTAAGATCGTGACGAAACTGGCATACGTATTCTCCGTAATGTACATAATATAAAGTCAACCAATTCGCGAAAAGATATACACCTAGGTTGATCATAGCCTTACATTGTGAGAAAACCTGAACACAACAATAGTCTGTCAACTAGAGGGTGAGACGATGATAAAATATTTAGTCACCTAAAGCTATCGTGGAACTATTACTAATTCGATCGAGGTAATCCTATTAGGCGCCTTTTATGATATCCCAGGAAGAGGCGGAAGTGGTGGTATTCTACTTAAGTGGATCCGGCACCACAGGGAAAGACAAAATACGAAATGAAAAATTGCGCATGATTGAATCTTGAATTGAATTTCACACACAATAAAAAAATAGTCTATTAAATTTTTTTTTCAAGTATCAAAGCTGATATTTTAAGAAAATACTTTCGATGTAAAACTATTTATAAAATATCTAATATCTATGGAACCCTAAAGCTTAATAATGCAATACTTTTCCTAATTGATCATTACTAGCATTTTCTACAAAGAACGGGAATCGTGCATCGAGGGGAATAGAACAACGAGTAGAATCGTTTTACTAAGCTTCAGATGCAGGTAAGCTTGCTTTTGTTATTTGATTAAGTATTTCGATAACGACAACTTCAAGAGTTAATAAATTTGAACTTTTGAATATTTATGCTTTTGAATGCGTTAAGTACAAATTACCCAAAGGAAGAATGCCATGTCATAGGCGTTCAGGGGGCCATAAAAACTTTCAACGTCGCTGCTACATACGATAACAGAATATGCTGTAGGCCTTCTCAGGAGAAGTGACCTGATTCAAGCCCCCTAGTAACCCATAAATTGGCTGTAGCCACAATACTTACCGAATAAACTCAAATACCTAAAATAATTCTTTTAAATAATTAACCCATTAAATCCATAAAGAAAAATCACACAATCAGTAAAAGAACCCTTAACTGTTATAAACTGAAAAAATGTGTGTGTCATCTCCGACGCACGACTGACTGGAGTTTCCTTACGAACGATTATAAAATATATAGATTTGGAAATGAGGGTAAATGAACATATTTGTATATTTCTGAAAACATGCTTGATACATTTATTTATATTAATTATTTAATTCAACATGACGTTATCGTCAAATCAGTAATAACGCCATCTAGTTTGCAATCATCAAATCATTCGCCATCGAGAATTTTTGAATTTATCGACATATTGAATTTATTGACATCTACTATGTATAAACTGACATATTAAATACTAATTGAATAACTTATAGAATTTTAATTTGTTTAATATGAACTATAACTCAATACATTAATGCTTGACTGTATAATATACACACGCCAATAGGCAGAATTTAAAAAATAAACAGCAGAATTTAAATTTAATGAATTGTAACACATATTATTTAGCAAATAAATATTATTATTATAAAAAAATCATACCCCCATACGAAAATATATTCTAAAGGAGTTAAATTCCAATAAAATAAATCAACATCAACAATAAACCGATTCAAAAGTGAAACTGAGCGAGAAATCGATTAACAGATCCTTTGTACACGTCACAACACGTTTTGATAACAATAGCGACTAATGAAATAAAGCGATAGCTTTGGAAAGATACCTTGTATTGAATCCGACTCAAATAACGAGAATCAATTTGTACGAATGATAGCCGTGATGGTTAAATGGATTGAATATCAGTTTCTACGAGGCTGAACATCGAATACTGCATGAGTATCTAATTATTCCAATTATGTGATTAAAATTGCTCGAATACTTGCAATGAATGTTTTTGACAACGAAAGGTGTTTAAAGTCTGCCATTACATACGAATTTTCACTCTATATTCACAAACAATACTTGTGTAAGTAATGAAGCAACGCCATAGCGTTCTTAGCATACTAAGAACGCTATTTCTCAGTGCGTTCGTTATTCCGAGCCTTCACAGTCATCACTCAACTATTGTCCCTGAATTGTTTTGAACGGCCCTATGCGACTAATGAATACCGGGCTAAGTCTTTAGTCATTAGGAAATTATATTAGACTTAGGTACCTATATTCAATATCTATCTTTACGGCCTCAATTTTAGTTACTAACACACAAAATCATGTACGATTGCAGGACTATATCGCTATTTACAAAAGCATAATCCTTTCTCATCCTCTTCTCTTTGCATAGCACTTGAAATTCAAATGGTGCAGTTCATATTGAGCTCCCCTGTCTAAGTGCCGGCCGGTTGCCATGACGACTAAACTTACTAGGACGTATTATCCTCATCGTATCTTTAGCGCGCATCGTTTGAATGAGTCGTTTGAGCGATTTGGGATTTACGTCGTAAATCCTTTATCATCCTGAACAACATTGTGCATAATATTATTACTAGGATACCTTCTCATGAGTAGTATAGATGTTACCGGCAATCTGTATATTTGTGGTATTCTATACAATCCCTAGGCAATGTATATGGTACCTGAGTCATTTGACAATATTATATGAAATTATATGAAGGGTGGTGGAGGGAACGGACCCCTGAGAATCTCCAACATTTATTATCCACACATTACCACCTACGCATTGGGTATTGTATAAAATGCATAGGCATAGTATGAAATGGATAATATACATTGCCTAGGTATAGCATGGAGTATATTATAGAATACCGGATTATACAGATTTCCGGTAACATAGACACAATACCTATTTCACCTCTGCCTTGAAGACATCCAAATTAAAATCGCACTAAAACACCGACACGTAATTTATTCCAATCCTTCGCAGTACGCATAACAAATGACAAAGCAAAGTGCTTGTACCTGCACTACCTAGTGCTACAGAGGCCCAGCGACTTTCAATTGTCTCGTCCGTTGTTTAATAGAGTGGAGCATAACACAACCTGCATTTAATCTGTTACTTTGACGTGGTATCGTCTGGCTTTGATTAACGCATATCATTCAATGATAAAATTATATTATTCTAGCCATTAAGTAAAAGGGACGGACGTCCCGATTCAGGGTTCTAGTTATCTTTATTATGAAACAGAGACGTTTGACTGTGTTATTATTTTAGTATTCCAGATATAATTTTGTGGAATCTTATCTTGTATAAAATACTATTCACTAGTGCACAGAATTCATCTTGTGCGAGTTCAACTCACCCTCAACCGATTTTTAAAGTCAACAGCCGGAAAATAAGCTGATGGCTAATGACTGGCGGTGACCGGCAGTCAAGTGGGAAAAAGTGCAATATAGAAACCTATTCGATAGCACATGCTGTAACTTGAACGCTCAACGCACCCTCCTATAAGCACGGCTTAGGCTTTTAAGGTTCTATTGTCTCAACCCTCAAGCCTTAGAGTGCCTGGTCTTTCAAAGCTTTCATACCATACAACCTCTTTTAGTCATCGAATTAAAAGAACAGCTAATACGGAGGTGTGTATGTGGTAAATTGTTATAAGCACTCGAGAGGTGTTAAACTCCGTTTGAAGGGTCTAGTTAATTTTGTAAATAGTACTGTTAGTTAAAAAATGACAATTAGACATGACCTTATTAAAATAAAATTGAAAGCTTTCATCGATTATAATATCACAAAATATTATTTTATTACATTTTTATGACTTAAATTAGTAAAAGAAAAAGCACCACATATAACTGAAACTAAAAGACAGGTGTACAATTTTTTACTTGCTATATTGTACTCATACTCATATTGTAATGTATACCTATACTGCATGCGGTAATTCTGTACCCAAAAACAAATAAGCACTACTTTTAGGCTAGATACAGAATATATAATATTGTCTCGTGACTCATATCTATAAAGCGGCGTAAGGCATATTACCTTGGCTTATCATTTCGTGACCCTAACGTAATATTCTTTAACTAGTATAGGGCATCAAAGCCAGGAGGCGGTCCCTTTACGATTGCCCGTACTATAGCAAACATCAGTGTTCCTTACAAATTGTTCCCAAGTTTTATATAAAAGTTGGTAATATACATGTTATACAACTGTCATGAAGTAGTTTGCTTCTCATTCGTGTTTCAGTATAAATAGTGATACGTGACAGCTTTCAGCGTGGCGATTGACGCTAGTTTTGATAATCGACCATTAAAGGGTACAATTTGAGCACTTCTGTGCTTTATAGGTCACGTTACTTGTGACTGAGAACAGTTATTAGGCTATATTTTAATATTTTTGTTTGTGCTAGAGCGGTGCTTACTCAAATAACTTTAATAAATCCCGGTAATAGTAATTATTATAAGCTCTATCGTTCTTATAAGACAATTTTTACCTACAGCGTTTGCGTCCATAGCATTATTATAATATAGATTGAGGTAAGAGCTCTCCGTTTACAGAAGAGCCCTAGATAGGGCACAAGATAAACATCGAGCGAGCCTATCGAAACCATTTTATAAGATGATATTATATTGCAAATATAACTATGTAATATATTAAGTTAGTATTAGTCTACTTTGCAACAATCCGTAATCGGAAAGTCCTGACCTTCCGACCTACCATCGTGGAGTCAACTTACCCTGAGAATGCTCCGTTTCGGGGCGAAACACGTGTTGGTGCTGGTATGTATGTTGGTATATACTTTCAATTATTGTAGTGCATGTTTCCGTTGTAGGAGGGAGGGAAGTGCCGCGCATGTCTTAAAGTATATACCATCATACATGTTAACCGCGGATTGTTGCAAAGTAGACTAATACTAACTTAATAACAATGGATTCCCGCAAAGTAACACCTGATACTATTAACTATATGTAATATATTTTTATCGTATGGGTTTTGAACAATATCCTGACGAATCACAACTTTGACACTGATAGCTGGCAACTTGTTTGGATCTTGTGTACTGAGTACGAATACTGTCTACGTCCATCATCATATTTGCATTTGTTTCAACGCACTACGTAGTGCATGTAATGCAAAATATTTTGCTGTCAAAGAAGAATAAAAAAGAAAAAGAAGAGCCATTGACAGTAGGCCTTAATTAATCACTAACACCAATAATGAAAACAATGACAGCAATTACTGGTAATTTCTATTGCGGTAAGACTGCGATCGTTTAACTGAAATCAATGTACATACATATTTGTAAGATTTAAAATCGTTTGTGTATGTATAATGATAATCAGACAACTTATCATTGCTAAATTTGATGATTGTATCGTCTAGAATAGAATGCGCCCGCGTAGCATCAATATTAATAATATAATATACATTAGAGGAATTTAAAGCCACATCTCTCGTGGCCTCTTACGTAAACGTGAATGAATGAATTCTGTCAATTGATCAGTCATAAATAAAACTTTTAATATAATGATGTTTTATCCATTATCATAAAATTTTATTTTAAAGGGGATTTGCGTAATATTTCTATTTAAGCCTGCTAAATGACGTAAAAAGGAAAACTGGCCCTTTACGATCGTCCGTAAAGTAAATATTACTGATCTCGGAAAGATGTTCGCGGCAAACTGTGTTTACTAACCCACTTTATGGCTTATTTAGGTTTTATGTTCAGCTTAATCTGTATGATGTCGTGTTTTTGTAATGTAAACCCGGTTAATAGGAAGATTTGGGAAATAATTACAGGATTGTTTTCTATTACGGTATTCTACTTTCTTGGTTGACGCAATAATATTAAAATACCTATCTTTTTGTGTCAATAAAGGATAAACAGGCTAGATAATGTAAGCATATTCGGAACGCTGAGGAAAATACCAACACATTGCGTTGGTAAAATGTCAATCTTAATCAAACCGTATATTTAACTTTATAACCTATATTTTATCAAACAAACTAACATTTCCATTTACCATCTATCGGGCCTATAGTTAAGTAATACATTGTTAAAACAAAAAACTGCATCAAACACAGACATTTCAAATTTATAATACCCCCTTTTTGCGTCGGAGGTTACAAAATACACTCGAATTGAAATCCTTCTCCTTTATTTGAAGTCGGCTAAAAACGAACACGACGTACGACAATGTTCGTTAAGGTACAGATTGTACCGTAACACTGAAGGTACATACTGTACCGTACCGTAGACTGTACTGTACCGTACAGTATACTCGTAAATGTATGTAGAGACATACCGCAAACCTTCAAACGGTTACAGCTCGCTTCCATCTATTATTTATGCGGCCGACAGATAAAAAAGATAGCCCATGAAAGACAAACAATGAACCCTAATTTGAGAATACCCTTTACAGCAGTCAACAAGGGTAAATAAGTACGCGTAGATAACATAGCTAGGGCTGAACGAGCTCAGGAATTGAAGCCGTGAATAGTCCAATGAACATTGGACTATTGACAATGTTTCTCTACAACTTTTTATGTGCGTGGTTTAAAAATTAGACTCGGCTTAGAAAGAGACGGCAACAGAATCAGAAAAATACAAGTTCATTTATACTCAGGCAACTAATGCTTGATAGATTATTAGGTGAGATCTAAAGTCTAGAGAAGTAGAAATGTTTTAAAGTCTTTGTATTTCTTTGTGTATGCGTGGTTGCATATTATTAATTTTTTATGTCAATTCAATACCTACCAAGAGTACCAAGTGATGACGGGAGACAGATTAATGGTGTCTGGTAATAGCAACGTTATCAAAGCCAAGGCCATCATCAAAGCCAACGTAACATTGGTCCAGTAGGAAGGGAGAAACAGCTTATTGAGTGGACTTTCGACACATTAGCTTACATACAAGTGCATACATTAAACAACTGATTCTATAATAAATGTCATAGGTACACTTATTATTCGTGAGGTGTAAACAACTAATAGTTACTTCTAATTTGCCAAACGTTTTCCTAAAGCAATCATTTCTCTAACGGTCCTCGAAAATATAAATATTCAAGATATCCTGTCTTTTATAAGTATGTTCGTATTGTTCGTAGGTACTTCCTTAAAAAGCTCACTTAAAAGGACCGTAAAAGGCAACCGAACCCTTTCGTAATCTCTTATCATTCGCGGTGAATGAAAGGAACGGTGGTTCGATCGTACAACACGTCTACACGCGCCTATATGATGGCACAACCACTACTTAACAACTACTTAACTACTACTTAACTTAACTACTTAACTTACAAACAACTACTTAACTTACTTACTTCTAATTTGTCAAACGTTTTCCTAAAGCAATCATTTTTGTAACGGTCCTCGAAAATATAAATATTCAAGATATCCTGTCTTTTATAAGTATGTTCGTATTGTTCGTAGGTACTTCCTTAAAAAGCTCACTTAAAAGGACCGTAAAAGGCAACCGAACCCTTTCGTAATCTCTTATCATTCGCGGTGAATGAAAGGAACGGCGGCGGTTCGATCGTGCAACACGTCTGCACGCGCCTCTATGATGGCAATAACCGTGGAAAATGGCCTTTGTGTCGCTGAAAGGGAAAATAGTGTCCCTAGATTACCTTCAAGTACCTCCGCTTGTCAGATGAAAGGGTTATTTTGTATCGTGTCTGAAAAAGTTTTCCTTGGCGATCTGAGAGATTTACACCTTATTCATTTATTCACAAATCATAAACAATAGTATATATTGTATGAACTAAACTAAACAAAAATAGAAGTATAATAGATAAATAGCAATAACTTTTATTTCATTAAAATTATATAACATAAATACACTGAAAATATAGAAAAAATTGGAACAATGTTGTCAAACGAACCTTGCGGTAGGAGAGCTGGTAGCAATTATCTTTATTACCAGTCTATGGAAAGTCGGAAATACTTTCCCCTTCTCTTTTGAGTGTTTACTAATATTAAATTGTGCAATGTACGGTCACCTGCAGAGAAAAGTAACACATCCGTTTAAACAGTTTTAATAGACAGATGGGTTATTTTTCTCTGCAGGTGACTACATCCTCATACCCATTTAAGGGAGAAAATTGAATTGAAAATAAGTAAAAGTGACGTATCAGTGCCTTAATATGAATTCAGTTTCCATGTCGTAGGTCATATAACCTCAAACATTCAAAACGCTCCGCTCTTTATTCAGTCAGATAGCAAAGAAAAAGCTCCCGCCCGAACCCTACGATAGTATCTACGCATACTCATTGCGTTATTTATAGTCAACCTGCAATTTAACGTTCTGTTAGGGGAACCCCACAATTAAGGCCTATTGTAACCAATGAGAGGACGAGGGTATCCATCTTTGTATCTTTTAGATCCCACCAAAAACATAAATGTAAAAAAGGAGAGCCAAGTTCAATACAAAAATTATGCTTGGCTGTGGGCTTCGCCGCAAAAAGAATGGAGATCTAAATGAGTGCCAAGTTCTATGCAAAATCTAAATATGTATTTATATGAACAACATAACATTATGAACAAGTATTAAACTCTATTTCTTTGCTTTATTGGATACCTATAAAATTGCTGTTATTCAAAAAAGTGAGATCTTAAAGTAGGTTAGATTTGACTTGGCCAGTTTTTATTGGACTGACTTGTATGACTGATGTAATGAAAACTGGCCAAGTCAAATCTAACCTACTTTAAGTTCTCACTTTTTTTAAATAACAGCAATTGTTTTAGGTATCCAATAAAGCAAAGAAATAGAGTTTAATACTTGTTCATAATGTTATTTTGTTCCTATAAATACATATTTAGATTTTGCATAGAACTTGGCACTCATTTAGATCTCCATTCTTTTTGCGGCGAAGCCCACAGCCAAGCATAATTTTTGTATTGAACTTGGCTCTCCTTTTTTACATTTATGTTTTTGGTGGGATATCATTACTTTTTGTAAAGAAAAATATACCCTGTTCACAAATCGCAGAGACTAAATTGACGTTTCATGGGTGGAAACGCGTAAAATTACGGGTGGGGCTGTGGTGCGGTCTACAACAGCTATGTTCGAATATCTATTTGGCGGACACTAGCGCCATTGATTAGGGTGGCATAACTCAGCAAACTTCACTCCTTTTACAACAGCCAGGTTCATATTATACACAATATAGGTCGTACTGAAAATCAGTAGCCGTGGTTACCCTTTTTTCCCCGGGGGGGAAAATGCATTACGCATACCACCCGGGCACAGCGGGTACCCGAGTGGTTATGTGGGACTCCCGTATAGGCTAATGAGACCCACGGTATACCCACTAAAAACCCCCCATCTTCCTTCTCGCCGCCTTGTGACGGGGTTACGGGAACGCTTTCGCACACATCCGCGACCCCGCCAGCGCGGCAGCCGTCCACAAGCGGCGCCATCGCGAAAGCCCTCCACGATGGGCGCATCAGATGGTAAGGTGCACCTCCCCCCTCGGCCTCCACCAGTACTGTAGCAGACTCCCCAGGCCATGGATACCAGATAACTGGTACCCGGTGGAAGATTAGGTCTGTGGTTCTTCCACCGACCACACCTCGGCCGCAGAGGATAGGGCAAGCAGCGCACCGTAATACCGACATGCCTCTTCTTCTGCGACCCCACCAGTGCCATTTCGGCGGAACGGCCCCGCCAGCTCACAGGGGGTAGGGGGAGTTGCGTACCGTAATACCAACACGCCTCTCCCCCTGCGATCCCTCCACCTCCGCAGAAGATAGGGAGAACGGCGCACCGTAATACCGGCACTCCTCTTCTTCTGCGGTCCATCCTCCACGCGCGTCCGCAGTGAACTTGTTCAGCCCGCTGGGAGCGCCCTCCTCGGGCCAAGCGGCGGCCCAAACTGGCGAGTTTGGGCCGGCCGGCCCTGGTTGCCTCTTAGCTTCACCGTGGGTGACAAGTCTACGGTTACTAAGCCCCCCCGCCCCCGGGAGAGAGCCCGCGGCATATGCTGAGTGCGTACCTTTTTTGTTGAGCAGTGCTGCAGCAGGTTATGTCGATTTTATAACTTATAATATTTTGTAAATGATTTATTTAGTGTAAAGGAGAACCCCAGCTTCCATAGAAACTCAGGCCTAGGTAGACAAGACTGGAAATTGGCAGTCAATTAGATTATTGCAAAAGGTTTAATTTCTCCAATTTTCACGGCTGCCAGCAATGGCCAACTAAGGAAATCCTAGAATGAATCACCTTAAATATAGGTTATGATTATGTCATACTCGTGTCACTCGTGTGATGAAAGATCGATGAGAAATATGACAATACAGTGGTGTTATTTATAAATACTATGGTTACCAAAATGACATTATTAAGGATTACATCATCTTTGTTGTCAATCGATTAATCGATGTCAAAATATTCGAAATGTAATTTAATAAAATAAGCGTAACGATTAAATGGTAATCTTAATATATTACATAGTTTTGATTTATATGGAATACGAAAATATGTAAAAAATAAATTAATATTATAATTATAATCAATAAATAATACATAAAATATATTATTATGATCGATCAATATCAATCGATTCAATCGATTATAAAATCGTATGTAATGAGGTAAATACTGTGAAAACTTTTTTGCATTATTTTGTTCATTTGGCAACAGCAGCTGAAGCTAAGATTTAAATATGTTTATCTTATAAATAAGACGATTTTTTTGGTATATAGTTTACTCTTATCTAGTCCGATGTTCTAGCACAGATTACATATGGTTCGAGGCCGAAAATTGGGGTTCTCCTTTTATAACTTGTTGCAGTGCTTAGCAAAATAAATAATTTCTTTCTTTCTTTCATATATCTAATGTCACACACATGTCACACACAAGCGCCATTTAGAAATGGCCATTATTGGAACCTCTATTTTTTGTAAGCAGCTGGAAACTTTTTCAACTTTCCCTTCATATGAGATGGCCCTCGTTCTACCTCAATACTCCATGCGCTGAAGTATGTCATATTGAGCCCCGCGTGCACAGAGGCCTTAGTGCGAGTTTTATGTGACATAGCGGGCTCACAATGTAAATGCGAGTTGGCTAAGATTTGTATGGGACCGAAGCTTTTCTTTTCACTGCCACTAGATGGCTCTGCTTCGATCCCATACAAATTTTGTATGAAGACATCACTTATTTTTCGACTTTTTTTTATTGTTTGATTTTTTCCTACGCTTACACACAATTACCAAGCTGGATTCCAAATTTCATCCTTCTAGGTTATCTGGAAGTAGGTTAGATTTAGGTACTATATGTCAGTCAGTCAGTGCTAAAATGTATGACTTTTTGACCTTCATATCTTTGTAACCGTTTGAGCTAGCTTCATGAAATTTGGTCTTCTACATGTCCATATGGATATAATTAAATACACGTAGTTTTATGTGTTAACGTTAAAGAGGTTTTGAGTTATAAAAGGGTCAAAAGTGGCACCAAGTGGTTCGTGTAATATTACACTCGGCGCTGGCTAGCCAGTTCCTTTGCTTGAACTTGGCTTGACACGCTGCCGCGTGTCTAGATTGCTCGCTATTGAAATGAAAACAATTTTAGTGACGGCACATGAAGCATGATTGATTCTCCAGAACAAATATATTTTATGGTAATTGTGGAATAAAATAAGCATTACATAATATAATACAATTTTGATAACAAAAGCCTGAGTTGTCTATTTTAAATTATTTTAAAAAGAACTTTAATATCTTAATTGTATTTTTTTCTGTATAAGAATTAATTAGGCACGTAATTTAAATATGTATAATAATGTACTTACCTGGTACATTAAAGTAAGCATTTTATTCTAGAATGTTTTAATTTTCATGGAGGTGCGTACCGATGGTTTCCTTGTCATTGTGTGCAATAAAGCGGTTTCCGTCTGGCAGCGTCATATAGATTTTACGTATACAAATTGAATATTATTGATAATATTTATTATAAAGAGAAAAAAATACGCTCTTTATGTGGCCTCATTCATGGAGTGCTAAGTTAAATCACAAGATGCGAACAGAGCCTCTTACAACCTTACAATAAATTATCAGTTTGATTCAGCGTAAGAACGGACGACATTGATTTAAGTATACAATATGTTAACCCTTATCTCCTTAATCCAAGTGGAAATGCCGTCAATTTTTTAGTTTTCGAATCCAAGTAGACCCTAACATTCGTAAATCCCTATAAAATACGGCTACGATTCTTCCCAAATACGAACTTGTTTACTTCGAATATAATGTTATAAATTACTTTCAATTAATGAGCAAGAAATTTCTTGGAGAATAATATAATAAGGCTAACGTATTATTTATTCCACCGAAATTATAATAATACAACGTAAAATTACTTTTTCAGAATTTATTCATGACTGTAGAGCTTTATGGTCGTAGCGCACATATCAACTCGGAAAGGGATCGTCACCGGATCGCCTCGCCGTCAACCTAACGTAAGCGCGTTACCAACCGACCATCAGCTCCAAATCGACTCGGCTACGGCTAGGCGACGCCGCGACGCCGCGTTTACGGCTCGAATGACAGCAGTTCGCCGACGCAGCCGTAGCCGCGGCGCCGCGGCGCGGGGCGTGCACGAGGAAACGGAAAGTCGACGGATAGCGTACGGTGAGACGTAAGCGCGGGTACGGCAAGTCGTCCACGCACCATACCGCGGTTCGTGAGCTTGTCTCGAGGCGAGGCGATTACGTTACGAATCCGATAAGTGTGCTTTACAGTAGGGAGTTTCATACAAAGAATACTGACATGCAAGAGTTGATACGTTTACGTTCCGTTTACGAGTTGATATGTGTGCTATGACCATTATACAGACCAGTTATAACGGTGGTATTTTCTTTTCGATATATTGTTATCTAGAGATAGAAAATGATACATCATTTTCTTTCAAAATATGAATGGTTGATAAAAGTCTGTCTGACATATTTTAACATAGTTTTCGAGAGGTTCTGGAGCTGAAAAACGCCTAATTGGTCAAAACATATCGGCAACTTCGTTCATTATGCAGTACTGTCAGACAAAGAATAATTCGATTATAAGTGACCTTCTCGCTTTTGAATTTCAAATAACGTGCGGGCAAAAAACAAAGCGAAAGTACAGGGGTGCGTCGAGGGGATTCTGCTTTGAAAATAAATTTACAGGATGCCACGTGATGCCAGACAGCCAAGTGTTTACCGGATATTTTTATAGATTATTCTATCAAACTGAAAGATAATGTGTCTCATTATATTATTACAATAATTAGCAATTCATAACCTGCCCAAACATAAGTACTATAGTACTATAAGTACTATCATCCATTTTACACAATTTAAATTAATTAATTTAGTTACATTGTGACATTGGGAAATAATAAGTTATGAATTGTGATAATACATAGCTTTAATTACTTATTCTGTATAAACACTACAAACCTCACTTCCCTTCGACACCCCTAGAGTAAACAATTAGGTACCGACGATACGATAACACGATTAAATTTCGTGCGACATGAAATTACGTGAACACTCATCGCAAATTTAAATTAGGATGTTTAATCGACATCTAATGTATATTTATGCAAATAACTGACGAACCAGCAGACTAGCCACCTAATGGTAGACATCGTCGCCCATGGACACTAACAACGCTAATGGCACCAATAATGCATCACCAGCTTGGAAGGAAGAAGGAACTGGCTCTCAAGCCCCCATAGGGACAGTGTGCCAGGTAGGCATCATCGTCATCAGTTTGTATGGTAATAAAGGAACGATACTTTCTCGTAACAGTAATGAACTCAACCTCGATTGGCTTTAAGTAATAGTTCGTAAAAAATTAGACCGGAAACTATCCTACGCCAAAGAAAGAATTGAAAAAAAGAAGTACGTTTGTCTGGGTGCAGTCAGGGAATAGAGATAAGGGAAGAGAAGAGGCACTCAAATATTAAATTTTTATTTTATCAAGAGATTTCTGAGAAAAACAGGTTTATTTATTAATTTATTTAGTACCTTTTATACCACTTTCGTACATTTTAATAAATAATTTTAAATTAATAATTTTAGTTAATATTTTTAATGATAATTATTTTAATAATATTTAATTTTAAATTAATAATTTTAAATTTTTAATTTTCAAATCACGCCTACCAAACATTATAACAACTAAAAAGCGGGAGCTTCAATGTCCGTTTTATCTTGATGACGGTATCTTATTTAAATCTAAAAGAAAGGAATTCACTAAACCTCCAAAGATGTTTCGAGGTTTTAAAAATAGAAAACAGAAGTTTAGTAGGAATGAGTTTTGACTTAGTATCACTCACATCTGTAACCCTTGGCATAAACTATGTAATTTATAAGTATTATTTTATTTAAACCAAGAGTTACGGAAGTTAGAAAAAGTTAGAGATGTATGTAAATTAAACTTAGAATATAGATTCTCAAACAACACTTCGTTCAAATTGAGTTATGTTATGGAGTAGCATTGTCTAACCGAATTCCTGAAATTTTCTAACAGTACATTTTCTTAAATTTACTCAAAGAATGTAGGAAAAATGTGCTAAAGTGGCCCAAGTCGAAGACGTAAACAACGGAAAAATAATATGGCGAGAAAATCGGCATTTCTACGCATAAGATCGTAAGTTGAAATATGCTATATTCGTGGTATTACATTTATTATTCTGTTCTTAAATCTACGTAAGAAAATAAACATTTCAGTAATAATTATTTAAATTATATTCATTTTATTTTCATTAATTTGGAATGTTAACAAATGTAACAAATTCTTCAAAAGCCGTCTGTCCCAGTTATAATATCAAGGCCTTTGAGAGGCATGAAAACTTCTAACACTTCGGTTGGCTACAAAACCCTCCACCAATCCACACTGGAGCAGCGTGGTGGACTATGCTCTAGGACTTCTCAAGAGGAGATACTTTGCTCAGTAGTGGACTGTTAATAGATCGAAGCCAGCGTAACACAAGTATGAAATACGAGAAAATAATAATTTTCCCAAAAGAAGTGTTAGGTCTGTTTTTTCGGGAAGTGAAGAAATATACACCAGCATGAGCGCAAAAATAAAGTCGGGCCAAAAATGTTCGCAAAAACGGTAAGCGAAATTGTATACGTAACTTAAACGGCACACTTTAACAGTTTCGGAAGCGCGCTAAAAGCTTCAAAGTGGTTGCGAGTTTCGTCAAATGTATGATGTTTTAAAATATTTACTACCGAACTAAAAGTACTGCAGCGTAGAACACTTATAGAACGAATATTGAATGAATAGATGATCAATGTTCTATGCTGCAGTGTATTGCTACTTTATTATTATAGATACCGCCACATAGAACATTTTATCAAGTATCTTTGATTCCGTAGCCCTCACTACTCAGTATTCCATCTATCTGCCTTTGGATGTCCACTGCTGGACCTATGTCTCCCCTAACAACTGCTAATCTGTCCGGTCCTGAGTCTTTTGAATAATATTCTGTCTTCTTCAAGTCGTGACTTTATCTGGTTTTCGACAGTCGGGGGACCCTGCACTCACTACATTAAAGTTCATGGTGATAACATATTTGTTTTGAAGTTTGGACCGCAAGTCTTGACGTCGTACCTTTAAGTTGTTTGAGTTTAAAATTATGCTTTGCCAAACTACAATTAGTATATTATATAATTGTAAACGTAATATTTCATAGCTTTATGGAAAGGCAAATATTGTTGTTAAAGCACAGAATACATAAGTATATTAGTACAGAAGAGTCACTCCGCAAAATCATTTAAATAAATATAATTTTTGCTTGCTCCGACTCAATAAAATGTAATTCAGGTCGCACAGCGCTAATCGTCAACAGTTATATTCATCTAGACGTTGCCTCTCTTTCTAACCATAACACTTATCCTCTCTGACAAAGTCAGGGTTGTATTTTTTTGTGATGATATGTATGATAGATTGCGAATGTTTGAGACGGTGTGGCAGCCATTCTGAAATTGGCCCGTCACGTCGAACGCGGCACGTACTTGTAACATAATACTAAAAGTGCGGAGTGCACCTGGCCTGGTAAAAGCACAGAATACAATACTTAATAGTACCTCGGTTAAAAAGTTTACCTTCATCACGAATTTAGCAACGCAATTTACATTAAGTTGTTATATGTACAAATATAAGAACATTAAGAGATAATAACAATCAATAATGTAAGTACCCGTCCTTAATTTGGCCGGCTACGCATCGAATAATAAAAATCCACTTAAAATTATATGAAAATTGATAATACAGCCCAACGTAGCATACTAAATAATTACAAAGCCTAAAACATTTGCGGTGTTTCGGGAATTACTCTTCCCGGTGACCACCTGTGTCCACTACGATAGTTTAATGGGAAATAGACCAATCTGGGGACTGGATCCAGAATAGCCATACATTTTTTAGTATACAAACTTCCTATCCTGAAAACACAGACATTAAATATAAAGGCACTTTAGCAAACATCTTTATATATGTGACGACTCTGTAGTCTACTTGGTAGCGACACTGCCTGCGAAGTTCCGGGTTTTATTCCCGGCCGGGGCAGATATATATGTATCGGGTCTTGGGTATTATTGTGATGTGTTTTATGTGTCGTCCACCAAAAATCAGTGATACCTATGTGAATAAATATTTTGAATATTTTGAATTTTGAATTTTTAAAATAAAAGTGATTGAATCAGTACTACGTGCTTGTTCACGTAGGAATAGTAGGCAGGTCAAAGTGAACAAGCACTAACAAATTCTGAACCTTAAATTGAAAATATAATTAAAGTTATCTTTATTCAAGCTAAATATAATATTTCTTTTGTAATGTTCATTATTATTTAAGGGCCTATTTAACTGCCTGCCATTATCGTTATGTTCTTAATGTTTCATGATAAAGTAAATTGTTTACGATGCAAAATGTGAAACTTATTTTTCTAAAACGTACCCCAAAATATTAATATTCCGCTTATCAAGTCGTGGTGAATCTTAACTTTGATAGATGACTTTGATGATAATTTGTATTTCATCATCACAACCATACTGGCGTACTGCTGGATTTGGATCTCTTCTCACAATGTGAGGAATACATTCCATAGCCCACTCAGGTTGTGAATCGATTTTCCTTCGCCGAAGCAAGTGATCCTCGCTTAACATCATAAGATTAACAGTCATTCTTTATATTCAATATATATTCATTATCCTCAATAAGTTATCTCAAAGTCGCAATATGTTGTTGGTAGTTATTATATTACCAACTTTAACCGATTTATCCGGAGTTAACAGATTATCATGTAAAACGGTGCCCAACTCATTTAACCTTTACTAAACAGCGCACCGGAGAATGGCAAACCCCAGAAAAATTATAATACTATAAATATTTAGTTAAATTACATATTTCTCCGACAAATCCTGCCAAGCGCCCATTTCTTGATACAAGGGATGATTGCTCTTCCATGAAGGGTATGTTGAATAATTTACGCACCCCTGGAACCATCCCGGACATGGAATGTTGTGCTAGACGGTTATTTACTCAGTCAACTTAATAAACATATTTAGTTAGGTATGGGATGGCAGTTAGAATGTAATTCCGTAGAAATGTTATTGTGTTAGTTATTAGGCCTCGAGTCTCAGTAGAATACAATTATAATACTCGTAGATGTAGCCATTATTCTGAAGAGTAGAGTGAATTTTTGTGATTCTGTACTAAAGAGCGATTAATAAACCGATCTCGGATTAAAGGCGCGATCTTAAATATTAGAAACTAGCAATCGCCCTCGCTTCGCTTCGGAAAAAATCTTAGGTGCTCTAGTTAACTTACTTAACATACTCTTAAAGCAGCATGATCGCTCATTAGAACAACGTTACTATGAAAGGTCAATACTCGAAATAACGATTCGATATATAAAAAGATAAATTTGTTTTTTATTTTTTAATGTTATTAATTTTTAAACATACATATGTGATATAATTTGAATATTTTAATTGTATGACATCTTTGAACTGTAACTTAACTTATATCTGATTCTCATCTCATTGAAAATTGTATGTTCCACTTATTTTAAATCACTCGCTTTCTCTGTGCATGTAGTCTACATCTTTAATTACAATGGCAATTACCTTTCTTCTTATGCAATCCTTCTTTATGTTGTTTTGTTGTAAATTGTGTTGATGTTCAAATAAATAAATAAATAAAATATTTTTAGGGTTCATTACCTCGAAAGAAAAAACACGGTTCCCTTAAGATCACTTACTCCATTGTCCGTCTGTCTGTTTGTATTTCAAGACCTTTTTTCTCAGGAACGTGTGAAGGTAACAAATTAAAATTAATCCAACACTCAGGTCTGCAATCCCTAGGAGCTGTGAAATCAATCAATCAATCAATCAATCAATCTATTTATTGTGGACTATAGGTACAATTTTAGTTGTAATATAATTATAATAGTTTACATGTAGGTCTCTCTATGTCCTGCCTCGTTGAGGCGTACAATAATAAAATAATATAATAATTACATAATATTAAAATTAGATTAAATTAATGCTATCCCTATCCAAATTAAATTAATTTTAAATTACAATTCAATAAATAAAAATTAAAACCAATCAAACGCATGTCTATAATAATTTACAATTACAATAATTTAAATCAGACCATCCAACCGTCTATCATAAAAATATAATTATATCACATTATTACTTTGTCATTTAAATATTCCTGAATGCTGTAATAACATTTGTCAATGAGCACAGAAGCAAATTGCTCTTTAAAACTATCCACTTGGTTAATGTTACGTATATCTGCTGGTATTCTGTTATATATAATAGGTGCCATACAAAAAAAGCTTTGTCTTAACATATTTATTCTGCTCGGTACTATTTGCAATTTATTAGGGTGTCTCGCTCGTGTCTTTAATTCAAATTTATCCATGTTTGTTTTAATAAAAATTGCACATTCCAGAATGTACAAACAGGGAAGAGTTAATATTTTTAGTCTTTTGAATTGTGGTTTGCATGAATCTTTTCTTTTTATATTGCACATAGCTCGTATGCACCTATTTTGGGCTTTAAATGCAATATTTTTGTTCACAGAGTTTCCCCAAAATATAAGACCGTATCTTATTGTTGATGCAACGTAAGCGTGATACGCAGTCAAAACTGTGGATTCATTAACAATTGATCTAAGCCTTCGAAGAACATAACAAAACTTGCTCAGTTTTTTACAGACTTGTTCAATATGTCCTTTCCAGTTCATTCTTTGGTCAATATGTAGTCCTAGAAATGTTGTTCTGTCAGTTTGTTGAATATCCGTTCCTTTATAATTGATCATTAAATCATTTTTATTGTTTAATCTTTGTTTAAAATTAATCATTTTAGTTTTTTTAAGATTTATTATCAAATTATTACATTCAAACCATTGTATAATTGATGTCAACGATGAATTAATATTGCATTGAAGATTATTTAAATTATTATGAAAACATATAATATTCTGTATTCTCAACGCAATCAAAAAACATTCGGCTAGAAGGAATGTCTTAGGTAAAACGTAGGAAAAATCTTAAAACTGTGAATTTGTAAGTATCACAAAAAAATAATTTTAAACCTATTTTCAGAACTTGGTCATTTGATCGGGACCCATATCGATACATATATGGAGACAACAGTTTTTCAACGGCAAAGTTAAATTTGTTCCGTTTATCTTTTCGTTACACAACTATGTTAGGTTTTACTAAACAGTTAAGCTAGGTTCAACAACCCTAGTTCGCACTGCGCCGGTTGCTTTTACTTATTATTATTATTTCATCATATTATTTTCTAAATTTTGTGTTTCCTACTTAACCCTTAGTACTTAAATTACATTGAATAAATAAATTGTATGATGATGTTTGCTGATCCATCAGTATTTCACATTAGGTACCCAGACTTTAAAAAAAGAAATAGTCTTATATCGTTCTCCAAGGTACAATCTATGTCTATACCAAAACACATCAAGATTGGTTCAGCGATGAGAGAGAGTTAAGGTTAATTCGATGAGTTATATGAGAATGGTAATAAAGGAGCAACACATTTTCGCATTTATTACATTGTAGTTTTGGCAAATCAATAATTCGGCAAAGCTTCACAGAAAATGAGAAAATTCAGCACTCTGCACTCTCAACACGATGTTCCTCAGGACTGCATTATAACAGAACTACAAAATCACTCACTACTACGGAACTAAAAATGACGGAACACTTAGTTATTTCAAAGAACAATGCTAAGCTTGATTTAACACGCCGCAATACATTTAATTTCGTGGATTTATGTATTTTATGATCAATTATTCAATTTGTTCAATGTCTACTATTTGTACAACACCAAATTACGATTTTCAACCCCTTCCAGGGTAAAATACAAAAAAATACTAAAACGTTGGAGGCCATAATACGCAATTAATGATTTTAAAAAGTGAATATAAAAATAGATATTTAGTAAAAAATACTTCAGTGCCGTATTCTAGCTCCATCTTGCGAAATACAAATAAACTAAGAAATGCATGTATGCCTTATTTTGTGTGAAGAAAAGGTTTTTGTAAGTTTAAAACAAATTAAAAACTCGTTTCTCGGTTTTGGTATCGTGAAAGTATAGATTTACAACTTAAAAAATCATTTATTTCGAAATCACAGACATTCACTTCAGTTATATTTATGTGTATTTGAATTATTGTAAATTTGTAAAAAAATAAGTACTCGCTTTGGCTCCATCTCACAAAATATAAAAAAACTAAGAAATGTATGTACGTATGCCTCAATTTGTGTGCAGAAAAGGTTTTTGTATGTTTGAAATAAATCGACTCATATTTTATTTTCTCGCTTTGTTATGTAACCCTAAAAATTTCCTATAATTTAAGTTGAAGACTCGATATTGGAGTAAAGTCCGTTCAGTAGCTTCAGAAATTAATGAAGACAAACAAACAGACAAACAAAAATTTTAAAAACTCATTTTTCGGTGTTGGTATCGTGCAAGTAACGATTTTCAACTTGAAAAAATCATTTATTTCGAAATCAAAGACAGACTCTTCAATTTTATTAATATGTATAGATGTCATTTTTACATACGATTTGACATATTATTTCAGGATCGCAAATCGAATCTTGAGATCGAAGAGGTCTGAAATTAGACGTACGAGCGAGATCCAGTTTGTTTTTTGGTCAGCAACGCTTTGGTGACACTTTTGGTGCGAAAGTCTGTGTAAGGCTGTGGTCATCCACCGTTATGATATTATCCTAATATCTTAAATTCAATCCGTCCTTCAACACTTGATTTTCGCGTTCGTTCATTGTGTCATGCGATTAATTGCACAATATTATCTTCCAATTTAGGTAGGTACTATGCTATTCTTACAATGCTATTAGATACTTAGAATTCTTCTCATGTCTCAACTCATAGTTATCTTTGGATTACTCATGGATGTGGATGGATAACTCACGATATTTACCAATAACTATCAGAAATGTACCTTAATTTATTTGATTCCTTAATGCAAAGTTCGTTACTAGATCTTGAACAAACGGGATCCTTATCCTTAAACCAATAATCCTTTGTCCCTGAATATATTTTCCAATATTCACTTTCTTCTTTATAAAAGGAATTTTAATCTCGAATTTGGAGACTTTCTTTGTTTTTACCTTTAGTTGGAAAAACGTAGCTAATGGATTTCTTCATTTAAGATAACGGTTTATTATCGAAAATCTTAATTTTTATTTGTTTTAAGGGAGCTTTAAGTTAAAATAATATTAACAGTAACTGATATTTGTACTAGATACTTAGGATGAAGTCATAATATAATAATTGATTTAATATTTGTAGGTAACTCACTACATCTTATATATTTATTAGTTTATACATATACTATATATTATGTATTACAATTAAAAATATTATTTTGTTATATTTATTACATTTACGTTTATACCCACACGCACACACATCACACACATTACTTCATTCACCTCACATACTACACAAAAATCCAAAATATTTATTAATATACAGACTTAATATACATAATTATTTGAATACGACACTACGATACACACGAAGCTATAGAATTGAATGAAAAAATAAATCTATAAGGCTTTGTCGTGACAATCTGTGTCGTGTTCTTTGAGTACACATTTTTTTCACATGTATAATCACTGAGCACGGTATTTTTCTTCCTCAGTCAAATACAAGGCGGTGTCTTATCTACCTTATTTATTGATCTGTGTTTATAATATTAATAGGATAATGAGGTTGTTACTGATCAATTTCTGAACAAAGAAGTCATTTGAGAAAACATATTGAAGGAATTCACTGGCAATTAACAGATGCTAAAAAAGATTTTAAGAATTTCAACACTAAAAAGACCCTGCCTTGATTTTACGGCAAGATTTATTATACTGAAATTATTATTTATTGAAATAATAATGGGACGTCGTTACCTACATTTCTTTTAAAGATGCTCTCTTTATACAACTATTAACCGAACTGTCGATATTTTTTTATCCCTTTCGTAACCGGTACATAAAAGCGAGAAATTTTTTACCGACTTCAAAAAAAGAGGAGGTTTTTAATTCGACTGTATTTTTTTATGTTTGTTACCTCAGGACTTTCGACTGGGTGAACCGATTTTATTGATTCTATTTTTAATTGAAAGCTAGTGCTTGTCATGTGGTCCCACCTAAATTTGAGCGAGATTTGATGAGTAGTTATTGAGTTTCCCTAATTTTGAAGTCGATTATTTTTTGTCAAGAATTATCTTTCTTGTATTGCTTAGCATGTGGACGTTAAGATATCTTGGCTTTTAGCAAGGTTGTCTTGATAATAAGCAGACGTACCTTGCGGAAAAAGCAATTTGTGGAGACTGGCAAGGTACCCTCGGGATTAGTCCATGGGGCTTAGGAGAGGAAACTCATAACAGCGTTAAGTAAGCCGGATAGCTGCAGGGAGGTTACAGGGTGAAAGTTTCTAGTATACACACGTAAACTCATATTTGACTGTAAGTGACGTGGAGCTTAAAGGTGCTGCTACTTGTTAAGTTAGGTAACATAACATTACTTTAATTACTTATTTCATTACTTTAATTATAAAGCTGTGGCGATGTCATATAGTAGTTTATACTATACCCGCTGCCAATAAATAGACCGCTGTAGCATTTTATTGGACTGTTTTTACAATAAACATTCGTTGAGAAATACATTAATGGCTTTTTAATTAATTATTTAACTTTTCGACTGACCGACATAATTAAATGGCGTCCAATGCAGCTTTTAACGCGTTCTGACTCAACCAAGCTGGGTCTGAATTTGGTGTAAAATTTAAATGATAACTTTTATTACTGTTATTTTTTAATTTTTTAAGGAAATAGCCGGCAAATGAGCTGACGATCCACCTGATGATAAGTGGCTATCGTCGCCCATGGACATCAGCAACACCAAAGGCATCACTGATGCGTTGCCGGTTGATTATTAAAGTTATAATATAAATTTTAAACGAAGATATGACTTGAAAATATTAATATTATATACCTTTATACCTATAGTAACAGAATTAATACGGATAACCTTAATTACTATTTTTATTAAATATTTACTGTTTTTTACAAACTTTTGTACACGAGGGGTCCTAGGGTTAACTTGCTAATATTATTATTTAAATTAATATTAGTATCTCGAGGCGATGCCACGTTTTATTAAAAATAATTAATAAATCATTAGCCGCAAACAAAATACGAGTAAGTAATTACAGAGACCATGATTCATCAAAGGATAACGCAATCTGTAAACCTTTCATAGATGGCTTATACAATGAATACTTAATAGATCCATGATTGCGAGTTAATCTTATTCTGCTATCCGTTTTAAGATCAAAAGGGTATGAAGCATTTCACTTAAAGCACTACACTTTTTTTAAATACCTCATTTGTATTTCATATTTTCAATCTTTACCACTTTTATTCATTGACTCAATAATTTTTGGGATAATGGGTATAAGGGATAGGGTAAATAACCCTTTATTTATCTTTTGTGTTAAATTTTTATTTCTCATAAATTTTGCAAAGCTATTGACTATTGACTCACCATCCACTTTAGACAGCCTGCGAGCTGACTAGACGCCTAGAGTAGACCGTCGTTACTCTTGAGACAGCCTCCGAGCTGAGCAGAATGATCGTGTGAATTATTGTTGGTTATCCTAAATGCCTCTTCACCGCTTTTCATTATTGATTGATTATCTTATTCAAGTCGCATAATAATCTGTACAGTATCGTGTGTATCAGTAATCGCGTATTGTAACGAGTGTAAAGCCTGTGTTTTAATGAGTTTCACTAAAATGATGTAAACGCCCACTGTGTTATCATTTTCTGAATTACCCACTTTTCCGATATATTATTTTTTCAATGTCAATGTATCATATTACATGACACTAATCCAAAATCAGTATTTATTAATTACTTTACTTCAAGTGATATGGAGATTCGTTTTTCAGCCGAAATGCAAGTAGTGTGCATTTTGCGGTGCTTGTAGGGCAAAACTTTTGATCTTAAAAAAATTATAAACACATGTATTGTAGGAAGTTCTCTCAATTTTAATGTGCATAATAGCGTTTTTATCGTACAATTAGTAGAAAAGGAGATATTGTCGAAAAACTGATATTAGGTGCCATTTTTGCACGATGGCTGCGCGAGCGCCAATAACATAAGGTGGCCAAGGTGAATTTGGAACGAGCACATAAAAATACCAATTTTCAAAATTTCCGGAAAAATTTCTTGTTGAAACTACCAAATGACTATGCAATAACGGTTTTGGAAGAATCTTCCATCACCCACGCATATAAACACGGCGTATAGTATCCACGCGGGTAAAGACCCCATACTACAAAACAAAGAAATCTTCAAACTGAAATACCTATGGTATGTTGGTACTACTTTTTTGTATTCAGAATTTAAAAAAGTTCCATTCGTAAACTATGCCCTGAAGTGAATTTAACCGAAGCCGTTGCAACATTCGCCGTACAGATCTGATGTAGGAAGCAACTGGCCCGGGGGAGAAAAAAT
>OZ010694.1:9430943-9677860 GCA_963932265.1 Thymelicus lineola | reverse complement strand
AAATCGTCGCAGTTTGCCCGCTGCAGGGGATTTAATTAAACTTGTCGGAACGAAACGCCCCATCTTGATTTAAAAATTCATTTTAAACGTCGTCAGTTACAGTTTTGATTGACTGTAATGCTCCTAGAATACAAATAGAGCATAAAAACAAACTGTCTTCTTATCTCCTTGAGATGACCGTGTTATTCAATATTGCACATATTTTAACGCAGACGTTGTCATAATAAGCCTTTGTTTTATTTTTTAAGTGAAACTTCTTTAGAATCGTTAGTGATTTGAAACCGGATGCAACGACAGGTAAGATAATATAACCGCTAATTTTGTATTTCAATTTAACTTCTCCGTAGCTCAATGGTCAGGACGTAGATACGCAATACCTGATGCGCAGGTTCGCGTCTCAGTATTTCTTTTTTTTTTGTTTTATTTTTATACTGTTTTTAAATACTTTCAAATGCTCTTTTAAATATTTTCAAAGAATTTATCAACTAAAAATAAGAATTTCATTCTTTCATTATGTCGATCGACCAACCGATTATACAGACAGTAAAAATGCTAAGTTTTATTCATAGATGGCGCGAGGAATAAGATAGAACATTCGTTTTATTGCTAGATAGATTTTTAAAAAGTGCTAAGTTGTATTCATAGATGGCGCTTCGATTTATTGCTTTAAGATTCGATTTATTGCTTTTTCATCTCATTATCTTGAAACCAAAATTTTGGAAAGTTTCACTTCTACCACGTGTGAATTTTTTTTATTTTTTTTGTGCGCATACCTACTTAGGAGCACGAATACAAGTTTCCCAAAGCGAAGCGAGGGCTAATTGCCCTTGTAAACAAAGTATTTTAATGTGGTAACCCTTTAAAAGACTTCCATCTCTCACTAGACTAAGCTGTCTGCGGTCAGAATTCGACCGTAAGTATCAAAGGGTTACTTCACATTGATATTTGTGTGTATTAGTATAATTTATATGTGAGTGCCTCAAATGACCATGCATGTGTATAATAATGTTAGTTTAATTGATTTTATGTTTTTATAGCATAGATACTAATATACATGCGAAAGTGTTTTTGTTTGTATGTCCTTTCAAGTCGCAACGGAGCGATGTTATGGGAGGATTTTTGTGTGTGGAGATAATTTGTGGATTGGAGAGTGACATAGGTTACTTTTAATTGCTGTAAAAGATCTCATTCTCATGGGAAGATCCATTATGATGCGTATTTGAATCACTCCATATTAAAAGTAACAATGTGTTGGTCCATCTTAAACTTCGTAAAGGAATAAGGATGTATGGATTGATATCCATACTTACGCATATTATAATATCAAATCATTGCTAATTCCCTTTGACTATACGTTCGAAGCCGCGGGTAACATCTAGTATTAAAAAAAAAACTAGGATTATGTATTAAATATATTATCAACAGAATATAAATCAATAGAAATGGATATATTTAGCAATAAAATTTTCACTTTTAAAAACTGTGTAAAGAAATCTTTAAGCAATAGTCAATAGTCACTATTTATTTTATATTCTATTTTTATTTTTACTTTATATACAATTTTTTTTAATTCAGTTGTTTAAATACATTATTACAAATTGATTAAGTACCCATTATAATATTTAGAAATTGTATTTATATTTCTTCGTCCACGATGCATGCCGTGGTAACCTATAATTAAGGCAACATTTAATCCTTAAAATATTTGTCTCTTGTATTTTTGTATACCTAATGTGTGTCTTGTTGATTATCCGTAAATAAATAAATAAATAAATTATAAAAAATTAACTGTGCCAAATTTCATACTCCTCCGACACACACAGGACTTTATCATAAAATCAATTAACTATTTATATTTTTTGAATCTGTTTTAAAAGATCATTACTGGTTTAAATTTATAATATTCGTAATTGAAAAACAGATTGCAATACTGTGTTATCTTAGAACGTTCTGTAAGCGTCCCATTATTGGTACAACCACCTTATAACTTTATTCAGGAAAATTTGAATGTTATTTATGCTGAGGGGAGAAGCGTAAGTTTCTTTCCGAGTCTATAAATTTAGAGCACCGTAAATGTCTTCGGGGAAAGCTTAATGTGTTTTCAATTGCTTTAGTCGATGGATTAGGGGATAACACGGATGTTACGATCACATAAATTTAGCACTCATTTGACTCAAACTGAATATTGAGCAAAAAGGAACGAAAGTTGACTAATCATGTTTTATCAAGGAAAGCAGTTTTCGGGAAAGTTAGTGACTCATCGAACAACTCTCCGTATACCTCGTCAGTAACCATGACCACTCTGACACGAGTGAAGAAGTATGGAGAAGAACTAAGAAGAAGTTTTTATCAAACGATATTATTTTTGCGTTTGGATCGTAATTAACTTTTACGGCTTTCACAACTGGTGATGTAAGCAAGATTGTATGTACGAGTATATGGTCTACGTCACCAACAGACATCCAACCCAAAAATTAAAGTGCTGATATATTGCTGACTAATAAGGAGGTAAAATCTACTTTAACAAGCTCACTAATACTAGGACAGAAACAGGTGTTTTTCACACCTAGTATCCACCCATGCTTCGAAGTTAGCTTCCGTAGACCTATGCCTAAGGTTGGTTTCACAACTATACGGGAGAAACACCACCACAGTCTAGCCGTGACCACGATCCCTGTAAGTGGGTCGAAATATCGGCGTATATGTGTATTATGAATACCCGTTTACTAAAAATGTATTCAGTCCATGATGAATTAAGTTTAAAATCATGTGTCGTATTGATGTTTTCTTTGAGAGAGATAATTATCTTTAAAAGGTACTCACTTGTTAGAAGTCACATGAAATTACTACCAGATTCCTACCCACTAAAACTGTCAAACCAGACAATAAATGAATTTAACTACCAAGTCGGTAAAGATTATTAAGTCTAGATAATACAAATGTAGAGATACGGTTGGGCGACAGCTCTCAAATTGCATCGGCCAACTTCGAGCAAATTGGTTCTTGTTAATTGATTTAGATTCGACACCGAGTTTCCTAGCCTGTTACCACTGTCACCAGTTGGTAATTTCGCTATCAATTTTATTATGCTTTGATTACAAATCTATGAATTTCAGCTTTATTTATAAAAGAGATATAAAATATTTTTTTTTTTCTTAATGTATTTACTTTGATTCGTTTCTGGAAACCTAGGTATGTCATGGTATCTAACTATAAATAGGAAAGAAAACCTCGGTAGTTTTTTGCTGCTTCTTTTCCCGCGCCCTCTCACAGTAGGACGTTGTTGAAACATTTATATTAAATGCATATGCAAGCCACTTGCATGACTTCAAAAAAGGAAACCAATTTTGAATAAAAACATTTGATTTGATTTATTACACTTGATCAAAATATTTGGACTAGATTCTGTATGTTGTCACATTTTTTTGTACGATTGAAATAAAACAAACATATTGTTATCCCAAGTTTATAAAATTTTTGGCAACAAACGTATATAGGCAAAAGACAAAAGTTTTAAAAATAATAAGTAACAGAATTCTCAAAAATCTCAAATATATTTCATTTAGGTAGGAGACATTATTCAGAAACAGTTTCCTTAATAAAATTATGTATGTATGTAACTGCTATTACTTTTCCTGATTTAATAGTTCTGCTGAAAGAGTTTTTTACAAATGAGCAATAGCAATGAAGTGATTTTGACGATCATTTTGACACACTGATGTATAATTACATCACTTTAATGATAAAAACCACGGGTGTCAACAAGTATTTATACTTTATTATAAAAATTACTTAAAGGAATTTTATTTACATTTATCGTTTACTTTGAAGCCCTTATTGATTTCACAAAGGCCTTCAGCCACGGTGTACAGAATTAAGTGCCTTTTAAAGCCTAAACATTAAACATTATAACCTAAAACATTATAAGCCTAACACACATACATTACACATACATTACAACATGAACCACACACACACACACACACACACACACACACACACACTACATTATAACATGAATCTTCATAAAATAGTCACAAAAGATTTTCGTGCCTCAGTAACATGACGTTACTTGTTAAATAGAATAATTAATTTTCAGAAAATCTACTCACGATTTTGAGATAATCTGAAGGCTGACATGTTTAATATTAATGTTTATTTATGTAATTAAGCTTACATGAATATTCTTGGCATATAGAGATAAGTTAAGCCGGTAAAAGACACATCGCGCTGGTACGATATTAAACTTTTTTCAACCTTAAACTTTACTAAACTACAACTTTAACTTATTCAAATTCGTTTTAATAAAGTAAGACGCTAAAAGTTAGCTAGGCGGATGATATAAGACTTAGAAAATCGAAGTACTATAAATAGAGAATTGAATATTACTCGTAGATAGAAACGTTACTTTCAACAGCCTTTAATGGCTTACAGGATTGGTTTGACAAGTTAATAAATAAAATATATTTACCACTTTTCGTAAGTCTTTAAAAACGCAGGTAAATAGGTAATATTTCAGTATCTACTGTCAGTATTATTAACTTCTTTAAAATACGTCTAGGTTTATAATGTCTAAGTATAAAATAAAGCAACGTTTTGGCATTTCCCTATAAAGCTGCACATCCCACAAGATTTTAAAGTTTGAAGCAGTAGTACAAACTTCACTGATCTTTGTTATTTACGGCGGACGTCGCCGAGAAAACCAGTCTAAGATACGTCACACAATTTAACTTTTATATTTCACTGCACACTACCGTTTAGAACCATACTTTAGTGTATCTGTAACTGATCGATTTCTGTACTTGAAAGACATTTGAGAAAAACTATTACTGTCTAAAGAAGACAGCGGGCATCTGCTCAGAAAGCTCAGGACCGGTCAGAGTGGCGCAAGTTAGGGGAGGCCCATGTCCAGCTGTGGACCTCCAAGGGCTGATGGATGGATGGATTACTGTCTAAACTCAGTATAGAATATACTCTCGTATATAGTATTCTCTTTAGTAATTTTTGTCTGTTTGTCTGTACGTTTGTTCCGGCTAATCTCAGAAACGACTTAACCGATTTGGACGCGGTTTTCACGTGATATATTGTACTGAACTAGGGTGAACATTTAATGTTTATTTTTTTTCAATCGGTTCAGAAATAAAAATGTCAAGAATACCGGCCATATATTTTTTCGAGTTTGTGTTACGCATATTGTATGAGTAACCTTTTAGAAATTAGAGGTGAGTGTCGGATGTGAACTAAAATTTCGCATTGGAAAGTACAACGTTCATACCACTAGTGTATCTGAGTTTTTCTTTTAAAATGTTCACAGTTTTCCGATATCGCTATGAATGCATACCCTCACCCTCTCACCCTAGTCATATTTGCTTCATATTACAAGGTTAACTAAATCAAGGGCCCTTTGGTTTTGCGATATGACATCTTTCCTTAACCTTTTATGTCCCTTTTATAAGATATTGAAAGTCAACTTTTTAGGGATTTCCATAATACCGACCTTTAGGATTTTTTTGGTTTATTTCTTTTCATATTATATTGTCATATCAGCGTTTTATTGCTTCGTAACTGTTGTAGTTGTCATGTTTGAGTACAATATAGGGTAGTACATTTTAGTAAAGTAATAAATTTTAAATAATATGCAACCTCAGTCATAAAGAATAATGGATTGTGGTCGGTAATGATTAAATTTAATACTTTACACCTTGTACAGCTAATTCTCAAATTACTCTTGAATTAGATTATGAATGAAGTATATAAATTTAAGAAAAAAATACAGCATAACCTCAGTAAAGATTGTGTATTAAAGTGTGTATTATGTTTACATTAATTTTAAATGCAAGGTATATTTATGTTATGTGATGATGACGTATGAACGAGGAAATTTATAATAACTTTCAACTCCGTTGTAGTATAAAGGATGAATTTTTCTATATGTCTTCTCTATTACAAGAATATATTCATGCATTGTATTGGTCTGCACAGGGTTTCAAGCTATATTCCTTTTTTGATTTTAAATACCTATTATGTATAATATATGGACCAAAGATAACTTTGGCACTTTTGATAAGCTTGACAAGTGCGAGTTAAACTCGTTTGGATAGTGTTCCGTACGTTGATTATTACTTATTATATAGTTGATTATTTACTGTTATTTTCATATTTTATTTATTTTTGCCATTTTTTTAAGTCCATAGACTTCTTATAGGTTTTCTAAAATAGAATCCTAAAGAAAGTAAATTTTACGTTTCGGAGTACGGTATTTATTAATTCATGACTGTAGGTAATGCATCGGCATACACCGCACAGTGGGACGAAAATCGGGTTTCATAGACTTAGGATTTTTATGTTAAAATTTGTTTGTTTCTTGTCGCAAACTGACGTAGAACCTTTTTAGATGCCACAACATTATCATATTTATGCACCGCAGGCGACTATAACACGAAAAAAATTTTTTTAAATTAAATTTGTATGGAACACAACAGAAAAACCGATTTTATTCGAGACTGAGGAGAGTGCCCCTAATTCCCTTTGGTACGATTATTGCCACTATTTTTCTCTATTTTTTGACATATCGCACGTTGCGCGCACTCGATAGACTTTGGGTGAAAAAAAATGAAATATATTTTTTTATTTTTTTTCACATTGTGCACGTTATTTTCTATGCTTAAGGGCCTTCAAGGCCCTATTTGGTACTTGACACGTTGTCTAAAACGAGCTACTGCAATGCCTAACCTATTTAATAACAGTTTACTGACTAACCTGCCCTTGTATAATAGGTTACATGGTTATTTAATCAGTTACTAATGACGATCCCTGTGTTCATCAATTTAGTCAATGAGCTCGACTTAATGTTGTCAGTACTCGGCTCATTATTGTTACTATTTTAATTATTATTGCACCTACTTATCAAACTTTATCTCATAGTTCCAATTACTTTATGATGGGCATTACCTTACAAATCGTTGTATATCATTGCTTTTTAAGGTTTAAAATTAATTACCTACAAAACTACAAATGGTCCTACTTATATAATCTACAAGTTACTCACTAGGTAAATTACTACAACAGGCTAAATTATGTATGGTTATTTAAAGTTGGTCCCAAAAAGTTCATTTCTAAAATCTTAAGATATAAAAGCTAAGGACCGTAGTAACAACACAAGTGACTACGTTAGAAAAAAAAATAAACACATTGATACAACTACCCATCCATTTCGTATTCTGAATCGCGATCTGTTTGAGGATCAATGTTAACTACATCGAAAAATTCTATTTCAATATGTTCTGTACAAAGTTTTAAAAGTCCGAGGGCTTAACTTCCTTTGAGCTGCATTGAGTACATGTCTAGTGGAAGAAATTAATGGGTCAGATGAAAGAAGGATCATGTTCAAAAGATCTTGGTTAGTATTAACTCCGCTAGACTTCCGAGAATGAAACTCCCTGTACCTGCGGAAATCTTTATTTCTAGCTTCTGAGGCTTCTTCGGAAAGTTTTCCGATGGGTACAATTGCTACATTGTCTATGTCAGCACCATGCATAAGGATCTTATGTACCGTTGCTGTCATTATAGCACCAATTGTACAGCTCGATATACCTTTCCGTAGTTTTTCGAGTATATTCTTTGAATTTTTCTGTCAATAATTTCGCCCGATGCTATCACTTGTAAAATTGCTGCAAATCTTCGTATGAGCTCTTCATCTAAGCCAATAATGGCAGCAGTTTTTTTGAAAACTCAAAAAACAAAATTCTTGCTGTGTTCCCATCGTTTGTTGCTCCTGATCCTTGTTTTGCTTTATCGACCAGCAAACCTAATTCTTCCCGGAATTTAGATTGAACTTCCTTTTTCTTTGCCTCTAATATAAGCTGGTTTTCTCCTCTTATTCGAGTTGACAAAGTTTTCAAATATAGTCTGTATGAAATATGAAGCAGCCATTCCACACAATTGATACTAGCGTGCAGAGAAGATAATTCAAATTTGTAGAGATCAGTTTGCACGTCTTCATTTTTTTCTTTCGGAAGGTTTTGCCAAGCACAAATAACAAGTTGCAGGAGATTTAGCATCTGAAAGATAGGTGCATACCTCCCCATCGATCGTGGTCATTGTGACTATGAGTGATTTGATTATTGTCGTATTGGGTAACTTTAAGGCTCCTCATTTCGTCTTCCATTTTGGCCAACTGTTCTTGCACTAGAACTTTAGACTCTTTAAGAAGGGGAACTGTATTGGACGGCAATACGCCGAACAGGGTCCCGGGTTTTCCCATATGACTTCTTCCGCAACAGTAAGTTTTAGTGGAACTAAATTTGTCATAAAAACTGATTAATCACTGTCATCGCTGCTTTTTTCCCCTTCGATCTTTTGTTTATACCCACTTTGAAATCAAAATCATACACTTGCCTTTAGTTTCTTGTGGTTAACTTTGTATAATTCTAGCAGCAGTAATATCTAAAAGTGCTTGAAGAGACACTTTGGCAATTACGTCTGTTATCATTATTGCTTATTTTGGAGGGTAACAATCCAACTTAGCTTGTTAGACTTTGTAATACGAAGGATATCTATCTGTGATATCTTCACGAAGAGTAGATTCCCACAAAGTCATATACTGCCAGTACTGTCACTACTAGATGATTTAAGTGATATTAATATGCCGAGTGCTTTCGCAGGAGTAAGTGTAAACTTCTTCGTTCCTTTTGTCTGTTGAACAATGTTATCAGCCTCTTTTGGTTTTTTAAAAGAATATCTATTGCTGCTGCCAAATTATCTTTACCTTCTTGTTTAAATTTAGCAAATGACATACGCCAATTCAAAGCCTTCTCGGTCTTGATATTGTAAATTTTCAATCTTTCGTATCTTGTTTCGTTCTCTGTAAAAGGTTTACGTGGACTTAGAGTTGAAAGTTGGTGTTCCAACTGATGCACTTTTAGAAGGTAGACAAGAACCGGGTTCACTCGTTACTTGAAGTCCAGTAAAAAACCACTGTGGCCGTAGATTTTCACGTACGCAAATTGGCCATTCAATGTTCTATTCCAACCAATCTGCGTAATGTTTTCGGAAATAGTCTGTGTTAAATTTCGCCAACTTCCATTTCTTCAATACAGACTGGCTAAATCTTCGACAGAATTCCTGGAGAATGTCTGTATCTTCTTCTGACAAACTTAGACTTAACTGAGACTGAATAGTCTCAAACATTCTTAAATGGTTTCCAAGCTTTCCAGATTGCTTCAGTATCAAATATAGGTCCAAATTTGTTTTTAAAATAGAAGTTTCCATATTCACAATTAATACTGGCACAGTTTTACAGAGATTAGTTAAAATTTAACTAAAGTAAATATACATCCCTGTATTGATACTTGTTTTACTCATCATAATGGGACTGGGACTATTAGGGGATAGGTTGATAAGTAGGTGCAATAATTAAAATAGTAACAATAATGAGCCGAGTACTGACAACATTAAGTCGAGCTCATTGACTAAATTGATGAACACAGGGATCGTCATTAGTAACTGATTAAATAACCATGTAACCTAATATGCAAGGGCAGGTTAGTCGGTAAACTGTTATTAAATAGGTTAGGCATTGCAGTAGCTCGTTTTAGACAACGTGTCAAGTACCAAATAGGGCCTTAAAGGCCCTTAAGCATAGAAAATAACGTGCACAATGTGAAAAAAAATAAAAAAATATATTTCATTTTTTTTCACCCAAAGTCTATCGAGTGCGCGCAACGTGCGATATGTCAAAAAATAGAGAAAAATAGTGGCAATAATCGTACCAGAGGGAATTAGGGGCACTCTCCTCAGTTTTGAATAAAATCGGTTTTTCTGTTGTGTTCCATACAAATTTAATTTAAAAAAATTTTTTTCGTGTTATAGTCGCCTGTGGTGCATAAATATGATAACGTTGTGGCTTCTAAAACGGTTCTACGTCAGTTTGCGACAAGAAACAAACAAATTTTAACATAAAAATCCTAAGTCTATAAACCCCTATTTTCGTCCCACTGTGCACCGCTGGCAATAGTAATTTTACTCCGAGCGATGGCAAAGGGAATCTTTAAGAACCTCTATCAAAAGCTTCCTTTAGCTGGCATCATTTACTATTCATAGTTCACCTATAATGAAAACTGTTCTATTTTTGTTCCTACAGCACGAAAGATTTCCTATATTTTATCGTTCTGAACTTCAGAGTCATATTATTTTGTGGATTAAAAATTTTGTACATTTATTTATCTGGTCAGTATGAGATAATAATAGGATTCGTTAATTAACTTTTAACTAGCCAGACAGGTTTTGATGCAGAATTTTAGGCTAAAAACATTACAACATATTTTCGCATTTATAATTTTAGTATACAGATATACAGTACACCTATACATACACGAGTTTCAAAAATATGTACATACAAAAACTGGAAAAGTGCTACTAAAACCATCACCTTGAAGATTTTGCGAAGTTTATTTTTATTGCATAAAACAATTTTCATCAGCTGGCTCGTCTGACTAGGTACCTTAAAAATATAACTTAAATGTTTTGCAAATTGTGTTTGAATTTTTTGCTTCATGTAAAAAACCTAGAAAGTAATGCGTTTCCAGCCAAGAAAGATGGGCGAAGAAAGAAATTGTTATCACCTATGTAATAATAAAAAAACTTGAGAGGTGTCAAGGGACACCCGGATGTAACGAAGTTCCTTTCGATATATATATATATATATATATACAGACATATATATACAGACAGAGTGCATAGACGGAAAAAATTAAGACCAAAAGTTGTAACACAAAACGTGTAACGACACTTTCCCAACGCGCGATAAGGAACTTCGTTCCAATGAATGATAACAATGTTGTGTCTGTGCTGTTGGCTGAGGAGATTTCACATATGGAGTCATCTCTGAGTGCAGCATTCAGCTCAAGAAGGAGTATCAATTTTTTCAATGTGAATGTAGTTTCATGTCTGTAATATTAATCACTGAGGAGCTACCTCCTCTGGAGACAATAATGAACGTAGACTATAAGGTCAATGAAATGCGAAATATTACTAAAATCCATTGCCACTGCAAATAAACCAATAGATAAACTTTTATCTCTATAGGATAAGGGGAAGCAGTTGTAAAGATTTCAGCTTGAAAATTAGCCCAAACAAACAAACATTTCAAGTTAAAACTTATCACACCATTACCATTCCATTGTCATGTCTCCATCACGTTCATAAACTCGACGATGCCACCACCGTCTCAAGAATCACCATCACAACAATTTATTACCAATTTGATAAGTTGGACAAAGTATGAAAGAAGCTTGGCAAATTGTTGTTATTAAAGTCAGGCATTAATAAATCAAAAGTGAAATGTGAAACATTTGAAATTATAGTGAACCAGTTAAAGTTTCGAGTAGATTATACAAAATTTTTATTTTAAAATTTCTACGGTCTCAAATAACCCAAATTAGCATATTGTCGTCTAAACTCGGCTAGAATTTCAAGTCTATTAAAGTTGTCGGAGTCGCAAAGTGGGTCAAATTGATTCCGGTGCACGTTCAAGTGCTTTGTCCTACTAGTAGTTAGACCTGCGTCGTCACTTGCCGGATATGGCATTGCACTTTAGCTAAGCTAATGAAAAACGAAAACCATTGGAGAATCAAAAAACCGGTTTGAAACTAGTTGGACTTGAATATCAAAGGATGCCATACGTATCTTCTATAATAGGCACTTATAGTGCGTACTTACATATCTATATGACCACAAAGTTCGAAAAGTAGTCGATGAAATTATTTAAAATTTATATTATGCAAGACAATATTTTAAAGGGTATTTTCATAAATGAATGTGAAATATCAAGCATTATCATTTTACTTCTGATATTTTGATATAGTTTTAGTATTTCAAAGTTATAAAAGTACCCGCGACCTTAACTTTCAAAACATGTCCTGTTTTTGTTTAACAATATTAAAATAGTACGTTGGACAATAAAGAAAGCACAGTATTCCTCCAAAATCACTAATGATATTATAAAGTATTAAAGTTTAAAATCGAGTTAAGGTTATAGGGTGTATAAAGTTGATAGTACGTCTCTGTTTGTTCTGCCAACTTTATTACACTGAGCGTTTTGGAGCCTCACTGCCTTTCATACATTACACTGTAATTTAATTATAAAAAGAGTTCTACTTCTGGGCAAGCATTGCATTGTGTGCGTGGATGATGAATTCTCTGATGTTCCACTAATTAATCTTTCATAAAAAATATTACATATCACACATAATGTTTGTTAAAACGTAACAATTTAAATTCTTGTACAGTTGTGTCAAATAACTGAACAAGGCCGCGTACACAAGATTGCCACTGCGATCCCTGTCATTTGTCTCTCCTCGCGAATTTTCTCAGTTAATATTTCAGAGGAATCAAATTACGCAACTCGTAAAGCTAAGGGAACATATTGGGGACGTGCTGTTATGTGGAATACACAACGAAACGCCTTAAGGGTTATGCGTGAGCATTTACCAGAGTTATTGCTGTCGTAATGTAGCTCTCGGTTCGGGTAGAAGCCATTGGGCTAAAATTTCGAATGAAAAATTCCTCAAATCTGGGCTTGAGAATTACTTCAATTACTTGATTTGAATAAAAAAGACAAATTCAAAAAATATTCGGATCTTCATATCCGCTGCATTTGGATTACACGTAGGTGAGTATGTAGTCTACTTCTAAGTAGATTTTGGAAAGATAGTGATAGCAAGTACGAGCCCCGTCTGAATTACTCATAGTCCAAATACCTGAGATAGGCCTCCCGGAATGCCGTCTAGTGTGATTGATGTATAGTCCCCGCAAAACTATAGTGCATAGTACACAAATAATATTATCTATTGTATTATGTTTTCTTTTGACACGGACTGTATTAATATTATTAAGCCTTTACCTATAAAATTGGTGATTTTGTAACCAGCACTTTCAGATTTAATTATCAATGGATTGGCGCGCAATTCGAAATTAAAAAAGAATTATTCGAATGCCGTGTTATTTTTCACAACCAAAATATGCGCCCAAATACATAATATAATACTAACGGCAGAATTTCATAAACTCTTCTATGCAGGATAAGTTACGTAATAGTGGAGAGGGAATGAGCTAAATGCCTTCATATTCCACTGAAAGCAAATTACATTCCAAATTACAGCTCCCAACTCATGACTTCACACAATTACTTCTGCTGTGTCATTCGTTTCATTAGTATTGGGTTTTGTTATTTATTTTATAACATGCTACGTATATTAAAAGTAAAGTTTAATATCATGACTTAACATTACATTAACATCATGAAAACTTGACATTTTTTTTACATGAATAGCCGACAAACGGGCCACCAGATGGTAAGTGGTTACTGCTGCCTTTGGCCATTGGACATCACTGATGCTTTGTCGGCCAAGAAGGAAAGGCGACGAAAGAAATTTTAATATTTTTTTCGCAGCGCGAAACAACGTTGCGTCATAATGTAAGTCAGTAAGTAGTAGTCAGAGTTCCATAGTCAAAATAGTTCCAATTTATTCAAGAGGGAATAAAGAAACGACGTTAACAACATATTATTACGCACAGATCAAACACATAACCCCTCCTTTTAGATGTTATAACGTCGT
The DNA here is from genome assembly GCA_963932265.1 of Thymelicus lineola. Classification (NCBI taxonomy): domain Eukaryota; kingdom Metazoa; phylum Arthropoda; class Insecta; order Lepidoptera; family Hesperiidae; genus Thymelicus; species Thymelicus lineola. The sequence goes on along the minus strand of OZ010694.1, from coordinate 9,664,244 downwards.
ATCTACATACATAAGCGCTTCATCATCAGACCAAATCTAAGACCAAAGTAATTCTCAAATTATGAGGCCCAGATTTAATAGACATACATCATAAGATATCTATAACCTTATTATTATCTCATTTACAATGCAACAACATAATATCCCATTGATATTAAGCAAAAAGGTTAAAAATTTAAATATGTCACCTATCTCGTTAAATTAGTGATTTATAAAAACTCCATATAAACTAGTGCCGAAAGTATAAACATACAAAACCCGTTAAATTTAATTGTGTTTAGACTAGGGGCAGAATGAGCGAACCGCAAATTTCACTAAACAAGTTCTAAATGTAATTATTATCGGAATTTCATTAAGTCTGGCTTTTCGGCACTTTACTTCAACCATAATGGGCAGTTGTAACAAAATTGTAACGGTAGTTATCTCAGGAACATCAGGGCTATTAGGTAAATGTCGATTTGCGAAGTTAGTCGATGTTTTTGCGTACTGGAGGCTATTAACGAATGGCTATTTTTTATATCGCTCTAACTGAGTGTGATTTGTTTATTACTATATAATATTATTGGTTATTTTAGATTTAGATAATAAGTACCCTATATGTTACTACATATATCCCTAAATGTCCCTATGAGTTCGGGAAACTGCGTATCCATATTATCATATCTTGTCGTCCAAAACACTACCTCAGTGCCTGAAGTCGAAGGTGTTCGAGCAATGTGTGTTGCCAGTGATGACATACGGATCCGAGACGTAGTGCTTTACTATTGATTTGCTAGTGCTTTGCTCGGTATTTCTCTACGTAATCGCATTAGAAACGAGGAAATCTATAGATGAACAAGGGTAACCGACATAGTTCAAAGAATTAGCTGGCTGAAATGGCAATGGGCTGGCTACATAGTGCGAAGTACCGATAACCGTTGGGGGAGAAAGGTCCACGAATGGCGAGCATAGGACACCCCGACCAGATGGACTGACGACCTGAAGAAGACAGCGGGCATCCGCTAGATTCAGAAGGCTCAGAACTGGTCAGGCTGATGTAAGTTAGGGGAGGCTTATGTCCAGCACACGCTGTTCCCGGAGACAGAGGAGGATGTCCGCTCCGTACCGGAGGCTCCCTCCGACTGGTTGGACGAATTAGCCGTAACAGAGGCAGAACTGTGCGTGGCAGCGAAGGCCTTGGCTGCGCGTAATACCGCTCCAGGGCCCGACAGGATCCCGGGTAAGGCATGGGCAATCGCTCTACCTATCCTGCGGAGAAGGCTACTGCGCCTCTTCACCAGCTGCCTCAGAAGCGGCCAATATCCGTCCGAGTGGAAACTGGCGAGACTGGTGCTCCTACACAAGCGGGGCAAACCAGTAGACTCGCCAGCAGCCTACCGGCCAATCTGTCTCCTGGACGACGCGGGAAAGCTCTTCGAGCGAGTGATTGCCGGGCGGATATATGACCACCTCGGGCGTCATGGTCCCGACTTGTCCCCGAACCAATTTGGGTTCCGCCGACGGCGTTCAACATTGGACGCCGTCCTCCGTGTGCGGGAGATATCGGAGGAGGCCATATCCCAGGGGAGAGTAGTCCTGGCTGTAAGCCTAGATATAGTAAACGCCTTCAACTCCCTCCCTGGGAAGGCGATAATGGAGGCGCTCACATACCACGGGGTCCCTCCCTACCTGAGGAATGTGATCCGGGCCTATCTCAGCGGTCGTAAGATCTGCTACCCTGGGCGTGATGGCCGTGTCCTGGAGAGAGAGGTCGTGCGCGGGGTTCCACAGGGGTCAGTCTTAGGGCCACTCCTCTGGAACCTCGGGTATGATGCGGTGTTAAGGACGACGCTTCCACCTGGTGTGAGCGTCGTCTGTTACGCCGACGACACTCTCGTCCTCTCCGAAGGGGAGTCCTTCTCCAGGACGGCGAGGCTGGCCGAGTTCGGGGTGGCACGGGTAGTGGCCGGGATCCGAAAACTGGATCTGGCAATAGCGCCAAACAAGACCGAGGCGCTATGGCTCCACGGCCTTCGTCGCAGAGAGGACCCTCCGAGCACATCGGTGAGGATAGGTGACGTTGATGTTCAGGTCGGCCGTAGCATGACCTACCTGGGGCTGTTGCTGGACAGCCGATGGACCTTCGACGAGCACTTCGATCGTCTCGTCCCCCGGATTCACAAGGTAGCAGGTGCGATGCACAAATTGCTGCCGAATCTCGGGGGACCAAGAGGAGAAGTCCGCCGCCTCTACGCAGGCGTGGTGCGCTCTATGGCGCTCTACGGAGCGCCCGTATGGGCTGGCCGGCTCTCGAGCAACAAGCGGCGCGCAGCGAAACTCAACGCTGCGCAACGCGTGATCGCCATCAGGGTTGCTCGAGGGTACCGGACAATTTCGCACGAGGCGGCAGCAATCCTGGCGCGGTTTCCGCCCCTGGACATTCTGGCGGATATGGACGCAGAGGTCTTTTATAAGATCCGCGACCTCCGCCAGCGGGACGACCCCCAGGAGGCGATCGGAGAGCTACGACGAAGGTCGAAAAGGCGGGCTTTGATGCGCTGGCGCGAGCGATTGGCAGAGCCTCGCAGTGCGCGCCAGCGTATCGTAAGGGCTGTCCTGCCAAACCTCAAGCGATGGCTTGAGAGCAAGGGTAACGTCACCTATCGCCTCACCCAGATACTCACCGGACATGGCTGCTTCGGTGAGTATCTGCATAGGATAGGTAGGGAGGAGGCGGCACAGTGTCATCACTGCGGCCACTTGGAGGATTCCGCGCAGCACACGCTCGAGAACTGCCCTGTATGGGAGTCAGAGCGGCGGATCCTCACGAACGAAATTGGGCAAGATCTTTCCCCGGCAGCGGGGGTCGCGGCGATGCTCCGGAGCGGGAAATCGTGGCGAAGCGTCACCTCCTTCTGCGACGCAGTAATGCTCGCGAAGGAGGACGCCGAGCAAAGCCGAGAACGCTCGGATCCCGCTCGGAGGAGGAGCCGTCGCGGCAGACGTAATTTACATCCCGCGCCGGGGGAGTCGTGACTCCCGTGACGAGCCTGCCAAGGCACCGCGCTGGAGGGCATCGGTGCGTTCTACACAGAGATCCCGGAGCCCTCCCTTGCGCTGAGGATGGTGCCCGATGGGTTTTAGTGGGTATTCCGGCAGTAGGCCGCGAGTCCCACACTCCGTGCGTAAAAGCATTTCCCATCGTTAAAAAAAAAAAAAAAAAAGGCCTATGTCCAGCAGTAGACCTCCAAACCATGGTCTACATGACGTGTGCTTTTCAGGAAAATCCGTGTATACATTTTTGCGTGAAAAAACAATAATCATCTTCAAAAATTTCACATTTGCATTACGAGTATTACTAGGATAGTAGGATTAATTCCTATTCTATTCTATCGTTATTGGTCAGACAAATCCCTTTTAAAGGGATTAACGTAGGGCTGAAATCGTAATGGTTGCGTTATGTTATCGCATTTAGATCAAGGTTTGGCCCTCGATAAAACTGGAAAGAAAGGGCAAATTGACTGTTGAGGGCAGAAATGTTTTCATTGTTATTATCATTAAGACTGCTTTGAATAACTTATTCGCTACAGGTTATAATCACCATAATTTATGCCCATTTTCTGTGATTGGAAATTTGGAACCTTTATTTACCTGCACACAATAGCTTTGTCAAGGTTTTATTTTGTGAAACATTCTTTTATTGCAAGAGCTACAGCTACACATAAAACCACAATCATTAAGTATATATTTTTTAAGTATATATTATATATAAAACTTATAAGCTTATCAAGTTATGTGTGTTTATATACCTTACTAAATTTTTTAAGACATGTGTAGAGTAACAAATATATTCACAAACTTTCACATCCATAGTATTAATAGGATTTGTTTTTAACTAAATTCTATTGTAACCACATACTTACATAAAAGGATATGATTGTTTGACATTGCATATTCATAATTAGATTAATATTGTTGGGCATTGTATGATTACAAGCAAATTAATTGTTTAAAATTACCCACTCACTTAAATTGCAAACCCAATTCATAGAGCTCATGTATGCTTATAAATACATGAAAGCAATAAATATATAGAATACAATACTGATCTTTGACCATCTTTTCTTTAGGTTAAATCGTTTTTGAGATGAGCAGGAATAATCTCAAATAATCAGATAATGTATCTTAAAATCATTGTAGTAGTAAAGTAATGATTTTTCTCAAACATCATTCATGTAAAGACATTGGTTGGTAAGGTTGTAAGTTTATAATAAAACTGTAGATAAAATTTCATATCATGACTTTCCCAAACCTTTAGACTTTTGAGTTATCGATAAAGTGTCAACTGCTCCGAGCAGACGACAGTTTTGGGACATTATGGAAATTAAATTTAGTTCTTATTGCGATCGACGTAAAATAATCTAATAAGTATGTAGACTAGTTATGTAAAAGCTTCTGTACTTCATCACATGATCTCTCATTTTTATACCCAGAGTTACAGTAACATTTGCTCACCGGACTTGCAGGCTCAACAGACACCTAATGTTGATAGGTCGAGCAACACTGTAACGTGCAGATTCTGCAGCGAGGCAGAAGAAACATCCATCCACATACTCTGTGACTGCCCTGCTATAAATCACTGCAGAATTCGCATCTTAGGAGGCCACTTAATCCCACCCAGCCGAGTAAGAGATCTGGAACCTAGGAACTTCTTACTATTCGTCCAGGCGGTAGAACTTGGAGACTAGATCTAACTCAGAAACGGGTACGGCCACAATAGATCAAGTCTGGTCGCAGTGGCTCCTGAGATAGTTGTCCCGGACCCGAAAATTCAAATAATAATACAGTAACATTTAAGGCCGGTTCAGCAATGCTCATAGTTTGTTTTATCACATTTTTTGAGCTCTTTTTTAATAGCCATAGCTACCCACGAATAAGCGACTTGTGACCAGCCAGATCAGAACTTGTGAAAGTGTTTTCAAAGTTGTGTAGACACGATTGCAAAGTGACGAGCATGAAGTAAAGTAACAGGCTATGCCTATTAACATCTTGAGTGCTTTCTTTTTTCTAAAAAAAAATATTGAGTTCTCAGCAACTCAGGATTCCATTCTTTATTCAAAACGTGATACAATAAAAAGAGAATCAATTTTTATCAGACTTAAGTAAACGAAACAGAATTTCAATAGTTGAAGCAGCCACCGAATTTCTTACAAAATGCATCCAACTGCACTCGAGGGGCTAAGGCGAAATAAAGCTGGTTATTTATTTTATAGAAGTGCAGTAAAAGTGGATGCGTGGTATCGAAGTTTACATGTTATTGTTCGAGCTACGTCCCGACGGTAGAACAAAATTTACTTGTGCACTTAAACCGAAGAATAGAAATGTAGCTCGACATTTAATGTTTACATTAGGAGTATGTGTACGTACCCGTATTCTACGAATATCTCGTAGAATTCTCGTGCCTTATATTTGAATTAGCGTTGCATAATATATAACTAAATTATGATACTAATACAAATAATGATCTATATTGAAGATCAGAAGACGGACCAGAAGCTGGATATGCTCAGTCGGCCAAATGCATGTTACCATTTTGACTAAAAGAGATTGATTGCAAATAGTGATTTGATTGTATTAGGGAACTAACTATGGGTGTACTTCCTTTTAGCCCATACCTCCGATTGATCTGAATTCCAAAATCAAAGCCAAGTTAACTTAAGTACGTAGTGAGTAATAGACGATGAACTTAAAACTGCGGAACCCTACATATCGCGTGGCTTGTCACGCACATAGTAGGTTTTTATTTATATTGAAACAACAACGTACAAAGTCGACGACGTAGGTACAAAAAACGACGTTTAGCAAATGAAAAATTGTCTTTAAAAGTATTAAAGAAAATCCTACCAATCCTTTTAAAAGATATCGGTAATCCTCTTAAATCTACGCCCACGATGGTAATGGAACTGAATAAATAAATAAATAAATTAAATTCCATACTGTAAATTTAAAACTCATGTAAAAGGTATTCTCATGAAGAAAGCATATTACAAAGTTGATGAGTATTTAAATGACAAGACTGCTTGGACATGAGTTTTTTTTATATCAAATATTGCAATAAGTAGTATTAAGTGCTGTCTGTAACTGTGAGTGGGAAAAAAATAATCCCAGGAGTTTCTTGCCGCTTCTTCTCCCGGGACCACTCACGGTAGGGATTTGTTGAAGCGATGGCGTTGAGTGACTTTCGAAAAGTGTTTGTAACAAACCTACTTCGAATAAACTTATTTCATTTCATTCATTTCATTTCATTTCATTCATTTAAGAAGTTGTGTTTTAATATGTACTTGTACGTAATATGTTTGTGTAATCTTTACACTAATAGGTACTTCCTTAACAAAATTGTTTTCATTGAGGCATTAGTTCCCCAGCTAACATAGCCCGGGGGATTGTGTCAGTCCTAAATGAGTTCCTTAGATGTCTAACCGCTAGTGGCAAAAATTTCTTGAGGATTTCCGTGCATTGAAGGTCATGTAAAGGTGTTGGTTCCGGTTGTTATCGGAAGATAACCAGTTGGAGACCCTTGTATGACATGAAAACTTACGACACTTGGTTTAACCTCTGACCTCTCCACCAATCCACACTGGAGCAGCGTGACGTATGCTCTAGGCCTCTTAACAAGGGGGGCCCGTGCTCAGATGGGCCATTAATGGGTTAAGAGAGAAATATAACTTACAAACTTTATTTATTTATTTTTAGAATAATCTTTTCCAAAATAAAGAAAACGGAAGGAAGATATTTGTTGAATTAATCTTCCCCCAATTCCAAATTAGCTAGGGTGTTTAACAAAATTAGGTGTACAAAAGTAGCCATACTAATTTAAAAGCAAGGAATGTTGCTTTGTAGCGATTGAAGCAACTTGTCTTAATATAATTGCTACGAAGCGCCTGCAAATGAAATGGAAGGTAAAAGAAAATTAATTAGGCGGAGAAAAGCGGAAAAGTATGCGCTTTTTCTTTTCAGTCATCTTTGAAGAAAAGAAAAGAGAATATTTGTAGTCCATAAACGCAGAACTTTGTGATTAATAGACATTAAAATACTCCTCACGAATTGCACAGAGAATTCTTTTAACAGATTGTCTTTTTTATTAGTAGCCGACAAAAAGGCAAATAACAGAAAGTGATGGAAATTGAATGGCGCCCACGTCTCGGAAAAAGGAGCATAGGACGCCCCCTGACCCGGTGGACTGACGAACTGAAGAAGACAGCGGGCATCCGCTGGATTCAGAAGGCTCAGGACCGGTCAGAGTGGCGCAAGTTAGGGGTGGCCTATGTCCAGCAGTGGACCTACAAGAGCTGATGGATGGATGGATGGATGGAAATTGAACACAGTGAAGAGTCGCCTAATGCACTTATGTCTGATCATGTAAAAGTGACGAAGATCTATAATCGCTCGGTGATCAAAAAAGCCTCAGACACGTGCTTTAGTAAAGCAGGCAAATACCTATCTGATGGGGATTTTTCATGAGTAATGGAAGGGTTAAATCGGTTGGTCTGTACCAACTTCAGGGTCAGTCCAAAGCTCTCTAATAGCGAAAACCCTCACGCGACATCCGTATAATCATTTTTTGTGTTTTATATAGGTATATAGATTTTTCTCAAATATGATATATTTTATGAGGTCGATTACCTACGTTACGTATAGATAGATTAGTCGTTTGGCTGCGCAAACTAAAATACGAGTAGCATAAGTCTTGTCATGTCAATTGAATTTCTGTCACATTGCATATGATCTTCAGACCCATAGGGAGTTATTAGTGTTAAATTACCTACGTTTTACTCGCTTGAATACACAAAAGGAATGTAGCTCGCAATTCGCTTTGTCCTGTTCATTCTGGAATTCGACAGGCATGGGCAAACATAATTATTGCAGGCATCTTGTCGCTTTACCCTTTAGAGCTGGCCTGTCCTCTACTAGAAATTTCTTGATGAACAATTCTAATTTAAATATCTAGTGATAATGCTTTAAGGGCTTAAAAGTTCAAAAGGCTTCAACTAATGAACTAATATACTGTACGTTGGTACATTAGTTCGTTGGTTCAAATAAAACGTAAGTTCAAATAAAACACATTTATTTGAACGTAATTATTTATTACTAATACCTTTTTAAATAAGGTTATGTGGAAGAAGGTATATTCTATGGTATTTGTTTTTCAGTAAATTCCTTTTACTTTTCACTATGATAAATCCAGTTTTCTTAACGTTCTCATCAATAACAATCTCTACTATTCTGTGATCAATAATCCAATCCAAAAGAATATTCCACACGTGTTGTTCCAGATTGACATATTCCTTATCTATACTATAATAAAACCCAAAGTGTCTGTTTGTCTGTCCGGGCATCACATAAAAACCCTGGAACGGATTTCGATGAAAATTGGTAAAGTTGTTACTGATACCCTGGGTCATATTTTAGACAACTTTTCATCCCGGAAAATTAAAAGGTTTCCCGGGAAAACAGAATAAAAGTTTGAATAAGTTAAAACATAATTTCTGTATGCAAAGCTGCGGGAAACAGATAGTTGTAAATATGTATTTAGTTTTTTTTTCATGACAGCATCTGCGTCAGCTGATCATTGTAGAACTAAAGAGGAGCTCGCCGACATATATATAGTATTTATTTCTGAATTTTCGTTTTTGATTAATTACAACCATAACTGTCCTACTACTAGGCCCAGGTCTGACACAATGTGAGGGGTCAACCACGCTGGCCAAGTTCAGGTTGACCAACGTTACATTCCTTGGAGAATCTGTGTGTAGGTTCCCTAATCTCTTACGATGTTTCCTTCACCGAGGCAAGTGTAAATTAACTTTTAATGTACACACAACTCTTTGAGTGAACGTTGAAACCATTAAGATTTTTTCTTTTTTATGTTCTATTCATATAATTTTTTGCAAAAAGCAAAGCAAAAGCAAAGCAACAACCCATAATTGTCCCACTGCTGGGCTCGGGGTCTCCTCTCACAATGTGAGGGGTATAGGCCATAGTCTACCACGCTGGCCAAGTGCGGATTGGTAGACTTCACACACCTTTGAGAACATTATGGAGAACTCTCCGGTGTGCAGGTTTCCTCACGATGTTTTCCTTCACCGAAGCAAGTGATAATTAACTTGTAATACGCACATAATATTTGAAAATTAGAGGTGCGTGCCAGGATTTGAACCCGGGCCCCCGCGTTCGGGAGACCAACGTTCTAACTACTAGGCTATCACTGCTATAATTTTTTGACTATGTCATAATTGCTTTCCTTTATCAACATTTTTATGCCTTTATTTCAGCCAAGTGTTACAAGACGGCATAACTTACCTACTTAATTTTTTTTCACCAACGCGAAGACTTAAATTTTCTCAACACCTCCTTTACTTACACTTACATTTATTTTTATACTCTTATTTCTGTTTCCTTTTTATGTTTAAAAGTAAAAAGTACAAAATTAAAAGCTTATTAAAACCCAACATTCAGAAAGATATCCTAAATTATCAGTATTTTCACCATAGTGTTATACATCCATAAATACATTTTCACGACTCTCTAGCCTAGTTGGTAGCGACCCTGCCTGCAAAGCAAGGCGGTCGCGGGTTCGATTCCCGGGCGGGGGCAGATATTTATGTGACAGATGAATTTTTGGACTCGGGTCATGGGTGTTATTGTGATGTATTATATGTGTAGTTCATGCCACCCGCGATACAGGTAAACACATACTGCCAGGGTGTGAGTTTGTAAGCGTTATTTATTTGTTTATTTATTCATAAAAAGCTTTTTGGGAGAACATGCAATCTACACCTAAAATCCTTTGAAGTAAAATGTTATTTACACGTTTAAAACGTCGAGCCTAATTAAATTTATCCCGTTTTAACTTTACGCCAGGATTTAGCTTGGGCTTTTGATGTCACTAACCAAAAGGCAATTGAAAAGACAAATATAAAAGGAGAATAAATTCCACGAAGCGCTCTAATGACAAAATTTTGTGAAATTTATAAACTTCAAATTCACATTTTCAACCGTGTTTTTTTTCATGTTTAAATCATAGAGTCGGAGAGATAGAAATAATGCGAATCCTCATATTTAATTTAGGCCAACTTCCAAAAGTTGTTAAAGGTACCAATACCTTTGAGGTTTGATGTTATTAATGTTGCCAGTTAGCAGATTTCTGCTGGTAAGTCACCTTCCACATGACCATTTGTGACACAAAAGGGACCACGTCGCGAGCCAAAAAGGAAGAAAAGCCGTATTTTTCCATGTGACCATACCTTTTTCATTATGACATCTATCTATAGAGAAGTTAAAGAGGCTCTTTTCAACTAAACATAATAGTCAATACTCACGTATTTGTAAAGGCTAAGATAAAACATCAAAGATATTATATTCCTTTCGTCTTATAACTTATTCATTTTTCACTTGGAAATAGCGAATAATATATTAGTTATCGTAGTTCGGAACCATATCTACTTCTGTTTAGGTATTTAAAGTACAATCTACAGGTCGAAAAATATAAATTATACTAGAGGATTAAATAAATATTGTTTTTATTAAAAATAAAATTCAGGATGTTGGGCATAAATGCTATAATTATAATTATTATTTAAACAAAATAGATATGGAAAGCTTAATTTAGTATACCATTTATGGATATACTTACTATTTATTACTATTAATATATTATCATACTTTACTAACATCAATAAAAGGTATAAAAATATTGGCACATTATATCTTAATTTTCGTAATAAAATTATTCTTCTGCAAGCCAAATGTCGGATGTACAGTCACCGCCAGGATATCTGAAAATATTTTTCTATATTAAACTCTGTTAACACCCACTGAAGGTGTAATTTGGCATATTATAGTTAGTGGTCAACTTGTTCCTATCATACACAATAGCAGTTTAAAGGTATTTTCATAAACGTCAAATCCCTTTAAAATGTATAATATGATTTACGGCTGTATTTACTTCTTTCGAGTAAATGTTGAAAATTCAACCGTATGTAATCTAAAATTTTAACAAAAAAATAACCGACTCCAAATTTAAGACTTATATGCTTTTGACATGGATACCATTGCCAAATATCGCTCAAAATGTGAGACCAGACGAAAGGCACCAGCTTTCGATTAAAAAAAGAATCATTAAAATCGGTTGACCCAGTCCAAAGTTCTGAGATAACAAACATAAAAAAACAGTCGAATTGAGAACCTCCTCCTTTTTTGAAGTCGGTTAAAAATAGACCATGATATAAAAATCGCAATGCTTTTAAATGAGTTGAGTGGAATTGGAGTTGATGTAGAGTTGGTAGATTGAAATTAGATGGAATTCCAGCAAACACACACTAGAACTTGCTTCCATTTGATTACAACTAGCGGGCTATGAAAATATGGATGGAAATAATTAAGGATTCCACGGCTCTACAAACTTAGCTATAAAAGTTACGATACATTTTTTTCCCTCCAGGTGCTATTTCCTTGATTACTGGTCAGAGTGTCCATAATCAGGTATTTGGCGTAGGATGACCTAAGCTGATTACTGATTAATATGCTTCAGATTCTCGATTAAAATTTGATTTTTATTATCATTTGCAATCACATTAATGACAACTGAATATATTTTAGATTTATTGACTTTTTGCAAAAATTAATCATTATAATTTTCACGACTTACCTCATCTCATGCGGCAGCACGGGACCGTTTGGTTCTTTTCCAAAATCGACAAGGAATTCGGGGTCTAACTTCATGCCACCATTTGTAATATCCACGTCTAATTTGACAATCCAACCACCCTAAAACACGTGTGAATATATTATTTGAAAAACGAAGACAGTGTTAATTTTATACAGAAAATACAAGTATAAATATTGAATTACTGTACAAATCATTAATTTTAATTACAGAAATAATATTAAAGCCGTAGTACAATACATAATTATATTACGGAGATGTTTCTTTTGATATTTTAGTAGAACAATTTTATTCTCCCAACTACCTACAAAGTTAAATCATTTACAAGGTTCACTTCCTATATTTATGACACAGTTTATTATTGTAAAATTTTCCACGCACAACTGTAATTAAAACATAGCAGCTTATACCATGCAGATATTTCGTTCCTATGAATATTCCCCATTATTTTGGCCCACGTTCTTGAAATAGACCGTCACTAAACAATTTCTATTTGTTTCCAAATTATATTACCTCTTCAGCCATCTTTGGGTAGAATTGCTTATCCCACGGGGAGTAGAGTGAACTTGACACGTACAGTCGTTTCCCATCTAGAGACAATTGCAGCATTTGAGGCCCTCCGAGCAATCGTTTACCTTTAATAAACACAGGCGTCGGTGGGTCCTACAGGAAATAAAAAAAGTATTAATCAATTTACACAACACAAAAAATTACTTTGAAGTAGAAAACAAATGAAAAAATTAAGTAAAACGTTTACAAAATCCAATATTACTCACATAACAGTAACAAAGGATGGAACAGAACTCAAATGAAAATAATGACGCAGCAAAATAATTGTGTAAAGTCATTAGACATTAATTTAGACTGTTATTTGTTTTAATTGGAAGAAATTCTTGCCTTTAATTCCTTGTCTTCGATAACAGTAAGTCCATAGTTAGCGATTTGGCCACCTAAGTGTATTTGTGCAGTGAGTTTTGGATTTTTTGGGTCCGATATATCATATTGTCTCACATCGCCGTGTAACCAACAGGAAAAATATAAATACTTATCATCCAAAGAAAGAAGAATATCCGATATGAGACCTAGGGAAAAAAGTTAATGGAACTGTCATGTTACTCTGAACAAAGCAAAAGATGAAACAAAGCAGCGAATAACAAAGTGTAATAGAAATATTAGAATTTAATCTCAAACAAGTCAGAAGCAGACTAGTTCTTTAGGTGAATTAAACGACCAAAGAAAAAAATACAAAATTATTTTCATTTACATGCTAGGTATAAAATAATATAACGCCGAAAGTAAGGTTTGTTTATTTTTACCATTTATTTTGGTTTCTTCGTTATTTTGGAGTACAGTCTTTGCTGGTATATCAATAACTTTATGAGTTTTCCACTTGCCGTCTCCATCTTTGTAGAACCTTAAAGACGAAAGTATTTTTATTGTATTAAGAATACATTGAGAAAGCCTACCGATTTTATAGATCTAAAACTGTGTGCAATAATAATAGTATGTATAGTGATATGAGAAAATTACGGAAACTTTTAAACTGTTTATCCTTTAGTTCAAGTCAGACGAGAGACAGACGTTCAAATCACTAGAATATTACACGTTTCTTTCCTTAGAAATATCTTACCTGAAAACGTTGGCTTCCACAGCGCACCCCACAAATCCTTCCGTGGATTTAGGATCGTGAAGGAATCTGATCTCTAAGGGCGCACATCCCTCTTTGCCTAAGTCTATGACTTCTTGCAACTCACGGGTTGACCATTTGTAAATATTAAGGGAAGTCCCATATCTCTCCGAGTTGGGTATATCTTCAGGAATGAAGCCACTGTAAGTAATGGTTCATTTTATTATTCAAAACAGAAAGAAATGAATTGGTCTCACGTCAAACAGGGCTCCGTACTTAAACTTATTTCAATGACTTCGAAAAAAATATGTGTAACACACAGACATAGTAGGTATCATATTTTGTGTACGACGCTAATTTTGATTTCTTAATATTATTACAAAATTCAAAACCGATGTGAATTAATATACAATCGTAAATATTAACTAACTAGCTTTTGCTCGTGGCTTCACCCGCGGTAGAGTAGTTTCGCAACGAAATTTTTAAAATTATAGAATACTCGTAAAATTAATTATTTTAGATTTATAGAACCACATAAAAATAAATTGACCTATAACTAAATAGAATGATGGATTAGGATATATAATTTTAGATATCAGATGACGCGCTCGACGGGCTTCGCGCGCGTCGATATCGGTTTTTTGCAAATCCCACGGGCACTCTGAATTTTTCCGAGGTAAATAATATTATATTTATTAATCCAGGATATAGGTTATCTTCATTATAAATTTCAGCCAAATCGGTTGAGTAGTTGTAGCATGATTGAAGAACAAACAACCAAACATCTTCACAAACTTTCACTTATAATATTAATAGTCTAACTACATATACAATCGTAATGAAAATGTTACCTCTTAAAATATTTCGGCGTACCCCATTCAGACGCGATCATAACATCGTGATAGGGTTGATACCAAAAGTCGTATCCGAACTTTGCCAATTTACCTCCTTTAGTCCAAGATCCTGTCAATAATTCGTTAATGAAAACAAAAATCTCGGGCAGCGAAAACCTACAATTCCGTCAAGTAAACTTTGCGTCACGAGACGCACGACACACCCACCTGTCACCTCCAAAGTCTTTGAATCGATGAGCACGAAATCCCCCTTTCCATTTTCGTCCTTGTCGCCCATCGTGGAAATCATGATTTCCCCGGTTGCCAGGCAGTGCGTCGTGTGCGGGAAACTGCAGTTGAATGACCTCATCTCGGAACCGTCGATTACCTGGTAATGAGATTTTCGACGCCGTGACACACGATAAGGGAGACGTTTACTTTCTGAGCGGTTGAAATAACTTTCAAAGTAACATATGACCCCTCGAGGAAAACCATTACAGTGAGCAAATAACGTAAGTTTTCTATCTTAAATTGTCAATGTTTTCTAAGTAGGTATTGTTCAAAGGTAAAGTAGTAGCAAGTTCATAAATAATTTTTTTTTTTAGGAAATGAAATGCACGGAACATAGCTGTAAAAATCAATTTCTTTAAATAATGATAAAAGTACATGTTTTACTGCGGCTGCACGTTATTCGTCTCCATTTTTCTCGTATTATTGCTTTTAAAATAAATAACAAACATAGACCGCGCTTGAGAATGTTAAGGCAACTATTTTATTGTACAAAGTTCGTGATCCACCCATTCTCTTACGTCACGCTCAAATGGTTAAGATAATAATTGAAATACAGGACCACTTGGTACTCGTATCTAATAAATCCATCATTCATTAATTGCCCTCGACTAAATCCTAAAATCCTCCTGGGCTCCCTAATTTTAAGTTTGCAAAACTTAAAACATACATGCAATTTTAAGAATGATTTTATTTAAATCCACAATTTTTTAGATTTTAATTCACAATTGAAAATCTACGGAAAATTGTTAACGTAGACAGCTAATATGAGTCGAGAACAGTTTGAGTTTTGTGGTCGGAATACCCAAAGTTTGACGACAGATTGGGAATGCGATCATGAGTTGTAGTTCGCGCAATTACGTTTGATAACTATGCGTAGTTTGTGTCAGTTAAAACTTACACATTCACTATGTCTAACATCTACGCAGTGTTATGTATTACATTGTTACATCAGTCTTACATTGACACTATTATAACAATTGGTAAAGTAATTGTAATATTCCTAGTGATCTCTGAATTCGTTTGACCGTAACATAATTTTTAAAGGGTTACTTCACATTGACGCAAAACTTCGTCTCTATTTATTTAATAGATGTATTTGTAACATATTATCTATGAGGAAGCTATATAAAAATAGTAAAATATACAATAACATAATAAAGCTGAAATGCTTTGTTTGTTTGTTTGAATGTGCTAAATTCTAACATTGCCAGTCAAATTTGAAAAATCCTTTTTGAGTGTGATAGCCACATTTATGTGGAAGGCTATAAACTATAAAACCTATAAAGTTTAATACCTCGTATATTAAAAACCCGAAGGGAAGCAAATTCGAATTAATAAAATTTAGATTTCTCAACTTCTTCTCCGTGTAAATTTTAACTATTCGAAATATAAACGTTTCGTATATAACATTCAACATTATAACATTCCTATACGTGCCTTGATTGTTTGTTGTTATTCTAAAAAGTAATTGTAGTCCACAAAGGTTTTCTCCTGACATTTTGATATAGACTGTCCCACATAGGTACTAAAACGACCTACGAGTCATTCTGAATCTTCGATCACAAAACCGACAATTTTTTTGAAGTTATACTTCTTTTGGCGCGATGGTGAAAAATGATGAGAGTGAATTTCTACGATGCGCGCGCACACCGACACATAAATTCTACAACGTGAAGTTAGCTAAATTCTGTATTTTTTCTGTATGCAAAAAAGTTTTCACAGTATTTACCTCATTACAAACGATTTTATAATCGATTGAATTGATTCATAATAATCGATTGATGGAATATAACAATATATTTTATGTATTATTTGTTAATTATAATTATAATATTAATTTATTTCTTACATGTTTTCGTATTCCATACATATTAAAACTATGTAATATATTTAGAATTACCATTCAATCGTTACGCTAATTTTATTAAATTACATTTCGAATATTTTGACATCGATTAATCGATTGACAACACAGATGATTGTAATCCCTAATAATGTCATTTTGGTAACCATAGTATTATTAGTATTTATAAATAACACCACTGTACTGTCATATTTGTCATCGATCTTTCATGTTTCTACGCGTGGTTTTTTGTATTTTTCTATTAAATATTTTCAGCGTACCTATTTGGAGTCCTATTTACTATTGAAACTCATCGACACGCACACAGTTATTTTAATTTACTGTTGTATTCGATTTCGTACTTGTGTTTTGGTGAATGTGTTTTCGCAGTTTCGCTACAATTTCTGGCAAACCAATACTATATGAATATGGACTACTTAATCGCCTGTTTTGTGACTGACAAAGGTTCAGAATAAGTCCTGAACACTGGATAACGTACCCTATACATCTTTAGAAGATCAGTAGTTTGCTGTGGCCATACTTACAATGAGTATGTTATGGTATCTTGATTGGGCAAGGTACCAACGAAATATAGCGCCTCCTGCACAACTAGACGAAATGTTAATATAAATGATAACTAATAAAATCTCTTGAAATATGCAATAGCTTTTATTATACAACCTTTTTATGACATTCGTTTTGGGTAAAACCATTTAAGTAGTAGATAGTATAATAGACACCCGCCAACTTAGTTTTAACCATTAAACTCATAGATTCTATTGGCAAGTCACGTATTAATTTTGGGATTTTATTATAGAAATGTACACTAAGCCCTATGAAAGATCGTTGCACTTTACTTTGGCGGAACGAAGGCGTAATTAATTGATACATTCTTTTTGTTTGGCGATTATTAATATCAAAATTTTGTTTATACGCGTTTATATTCTTCCTTATAAAAACTACATTATTAATTTATTAAGTTGGTTAACCTTAGCTGTGTGTTGTAATGTTTAGTTTGTACGATTCCCTAACATGAAATATTACATGTTTCTTCTGATGTATATAATAGTACATTATGACACAAGTGTGGTATGTTGGTCATTACACTCGAGGTGATATTGCACAGCGCGAGCCGAAGGCGAGTGCTGCAAGAAAACCGAGAGTGTAATGACCAGTGTTGCAAAAATGAAATGTCAAAAATCGGTAGCATTGCCAGCTAAAAATCGGGAGAAATCGGGAGATTCTTAATCTGAATAAAGGAAGAGTTATTTTATGTTATTATCACAATAATTTTTGTTTATAAAAATAATTTATTATTCATTTACATCTTCGCACCATGTTACTAGCCATTTTTGCAAACATGTCTTTATTTATATTAAAATTGTAACAAGTTTGATCATCGTTCGATCTCGACTGCGCGACCCAAGGGAGGGTAATATATTTATCAGTCTATGTATGTTTGTTCCTATGTGGCATTGTAGAGATCAAACGTGTTGACCGATTTTGATGATTCTTACGTCAATCGATTCATCTTAATCTACGCCAAATTGTCAAAATGTAAGAAAAAAATATGCTAACGAACTAAGTGGGATATCGTTGAATAGATATTCAAAAATGATATTTAGGTTTCCTTCACAATTTTTCATTTTAAGTAATAGTTTAGGATATATAATGATTCAACAAGCGTTCTTGCTAATTTATTAACTCCCTCAATGAAATGACATTACTAAAAATGAAAAAACAAGCCCAGTAGTTCTGTTAAGCAGTCGGAACCCATTTTTCAACCAATCACATATTCCCAAAGAGCCTTGTGAAATATAAATGGCTGCTAAACTACTTGTTGTTGCTTGTTTTCTCATTTTTATTATAGCATTTTATTATGTACGCAGTCGGGTTTTTTGTGTTTTTTTAATATTTTTTTAATAGACCTAATATGGCAAACTCAAAACTTTGAATAAGTATGAACAAAAAATATTTTAGAGCATGACTGTGTGAGCCATCACCACGTTTTATCTACCTACGCTTGCCCAAAATTCTTCTGTATTTTCATTGAGAGACTTAATTTCTTTTGTATTTTGTATTTAGAACATTATTTTCTATTTTTAACTTTAAATATTATGTTATTGCTAGATTATGCAAAAAATCGGGAGAAACGGTCGCTAAATCGGGATATCGGGAGACGATAGCCAAAATCAGTAGATCTCCCGAAAAATCGGGAACTTTTGCAACACTGGTAATGACCAAACCTCACGTGTGTCATACGACGTTTTTCAACACACTTACGAGTAAAAAAACAAATTATTCGTACTCAAATAAACAATGTTCACAGACCAGACGGAAAGTTTGTTAAAAATGGCGCGCTCCGCGCTGATATTTTTTTTTCCTGCGCGCGGCGTGTTAGCTACCCGCGCGCAGATTGGAGCGTAGGCACGAACAATTACGCTAAACAGCCAAAACGCAAAATGTAAAAAAATCTAATATTTATGTATTTATGAATTAGTTTCACGTTGAATTATTAATTAAAGTAAATAAGTTGTTGAAAATTTATCATATTCAAGGTGGTACACTTCTTTTTTTTACAAAAATAGTGTTATTGAAGTTATACTTCTTTTGGCGCGATGGTGAAAAATGATGAGAGTGAATTTCTACGATGCGCGCGCACACCGACACCTAAATTCTGCATCGTGAAGTTAGCTAAATTCTGTATTTTTTCTGTATGCAAAAAAGTTTTCACAGTATTTACCTCATTACAAACGATTTTATAATCGATTGAATTGATTCATAATAATCGATTGATGGAATATAATAATATATTTTATGTATTATTTGTTAATTATAATTATAATATTAATTTATTTCTTACATGTTTTCGTATTCCATACATATTAAAACTATGTATATATTTAGAATTACCATTCAATCGTTACGATAATTTTATTAAATTACATTTCGAATATTTTGACATCGATTAATCGATTGACAACCAAGATGATGTAATCCCTAATAATGTCATTTTGGTAACCATAGTATTTATAAATAACACCACTGTACTGTCATATTTGTCATCGATCTTTCATGTTTCTACGCGTGGTTTTTTGTATTTTTCTGTTAAATATTTTCAGCGTACCTATTTGGAGTCCTATTTACTATTGAAACTCATCGACACGCACACAGTTATTTTAATTTACTGTTGTATTCGATTTCGTACTTGTGTTTTGGTGAATGTGTTTTCGCAGTTTCGCTATAATTTCTGGCAAACCAATACTATATGAATATGGACTACTTAATCGCCTGTTTTGTGACTGACAAAGGTTCAGAATAAGTCCTGAACACTGGATAACGTACCCTATACATCTTTAGAAGATCAGTAGTTTGCTGTGGCCATACTTACAATGAGTATGTTATGGTATCTTGATTGGGCAAGGTACCAACGAAATATAGCGCCTCCTGCACAACTAGACGAAGTATTAATATAAATGATAACTAATAAAATCTCTTGAAATATGCAATAGCTTTTATTATACAACCTTTTTATGACATTCGTTTTGGGTAAAAACCATTTAAGTAGTAGATAGTATAATAGACACCCGCCAACTTAGTTTTAACCATTAAACTCGTAGATTCTATTGGCAAGTCACGTATTAATTTTGGGATTTTATTATAGAAATGTACACCAAGCCCTATGAAAGATCGTTGCACTTTACTTTGGCGGAACGAAGGCGTAATTAATTGATATGTACCTACATTCTTTTTGTTTGGCGATTATTAATATCAAAATTTTGTTTATACGCGTTTATATTCTTCCTTATAAAAACTACATTAATAATTTATTATGTTGGTTAACCTTAGCTGTGTGTTGTAATGTTTAGTTTGTACGATTCCCTAACATGAAATATTACATGTTTCTTCTGATGTATATAAATATTATTTACTAGGTTGATCCAAAAGTAACGATAGTAAAAATGATACACGTTCAAATAAAATAATGTATTATTTTACAGTCTCCTAACTAATCAGTTCACATTCTCGGTAGTTATATTAAAATTACAACAAATTGAATTACTTTAAATTGGGTTGGCATACGAATGATCCAAACGCACGCCTAATGATAAATAATCACTATCGGACGAACATGAATCATCAAAACTGCTCTCAGATTCCGTATCACACTCGTCTTTCAATTCTATATTAAATTTATCAATTTCCGTGTCTAAGCTTCCATCCATTTTACAAAACTTATCCTCAATATGTCGTACATGTTTTATACGCAGTCGGGTTTTTTGTATTTTTAATTTTTTTTGTGTGTAATAGACCTATCATTGATTCAGTTGGAAAAAATATTAGAACACGATTTCGTGAGCCATGACCACGTTTTATGCTATAATATGTACCTACGTTTGCCCAAAATTCTTCTGTATTTTTATTGAGCGACTCAGTTTCTTTTGTTTTTTGTATTTATAACACTATTTTCTATTTTAATTTTCAATATTATATTACATTGGTAGAAAATGCAAAAAATCGGGAGAAACGGTCGCTAAAACGGGATATCGGGAGACGATAACCAAAATCAGTAGATCTCCCGATAAATCGGGAACTTTTGCAACACTCGTCACTTGACAGCAAGTAGTGCTAATCTAATGGGAAGGTAATGACAGCTTGTCAGAGGTAAAATAACTGTGAACGGACTGTAGTAGTAAATAGTAATCGATACTTGTCTTTGGGACTAGGAGCACATTCTTTTTCTCTCCTTAATCTGTATTAAAGTTTAATGCCTGTCGGAAAATAAATTATTCTTCAACTGAACTGAATAAAATCTTTCATTCCCTCCCCCCCACAAAAACTGGTTTTACAGCATGGTATCGTAATAGAACATAGATGGTGTTTTTACAATTGTAAAAACAGAAAAAAAAGATTTACAATTGATTTGTTTTTGCAATTGTAAAAACACCATCTATGTTCTATTTTGAGAACTATTACGATACGTAGCAAAGTAATATTAGAATATACTACAAAATTAATCACAGATGGCGCTTAACACATATAGTTTGGCTATAGAGATTCGTAAATTAAATTATTTCTAAATATTATTTCATTTTTATTTTTAGTATTGCTGTTTTTGAATATTGTATTTTGAACAATGTTTGTTTAATATTGTTTTTTGATTTTTTTTTTTCATGTCAAAGAAGTATAACTTCTCACGCGCGTACAAAAGTACACGCACCCTTTTTTTTAATGTAACATTTTCTACATAAAATTCATACTTTTCTTACTTGATCCTTATACCCAAGGATAAACTTATGAACGAAGTGGAAATTGCAAAGCATAAAAACGGGAAATTAAAAAAGTTTCGGGATCCGTTGACATGAAATTCCAGATTTACAATTTCTTTTACAAACAAGATTCTGTTTCGGCAGCAATTATTTACCTTATCATGTAACAACTTCTCAAGTTTTTGTCAACATTATTTATCTTTTTGATCTTAAGATACACTAAAATTATTTCTACGTAAAGGTATTCAAACACCTATGCCAATCAGTGGCATGCCTAGTCTTTCAGAACAAGGCAAGCCCAGTTGTGTGATACAACCCAGGATCTCAGGATCTTTGGCCCGATAACACAGAACACTCCAATCCATTCATATAATATTTACCAACAAATAAAATGAGTGTTAACAGCTGCAAAGAGATAGTAAAGCAATGATAGTAAGCTGGGCTTTTCGGCTTGTATGGCTGTACTGCCTCTGATACCAATTACTTTGTCAATCCACGTAGAGAGTATTTCATGCTGTTTCATTTTCTATATATCTTTATACGTATTCATAAAGAAATATGGAGACATTGTTCAAACAAAATGTTTTGGTATTAATAAAGATCCTGTGTACTAAAAAAACTTATACTACTAAACCTATACTACTTAACTACTATTATAATGATTATAGGTGTAGTGTACCTTATACAACTTTGGTTTTCGAGGGTCAGTCCCGACGTCCATAACAAAAACCTTGCAAGAATGCAGTCCGGGTAGGATCAGGAAGTCTCTCTTGAGCTCTGGTTTGTTATAGCAACTGGAGCAGACATTCCATCCGCTATGGTGAAGCTCGTCACCGACACTGCCTGTATACGTTCGATGGATTACCTAAAAGCAGAAAAAAAAGTAAGTTGAGGAAAGAAGATGGAATGACTTCATGAGAGATACCTCACTACTTAAAAAGGAAAGTATTCATAAGTTAACATTGAAAAAAGTGCACACTGAGTTTGCCTGACTAATGCAATTCTCCTCTTTATGGGTCTGTTGGAAGAGATTCCTCCATGGAATAAGCAGTGCCTTAGTACTAAATTTACTTTTGTAATTATTCTTCAAATTTTTTGTGTGGGTACTAAATAAATTTAAAAAAAATCTTTTGTATTTTAAAGATCATATTAAGTACCTAGTATTTCTTTTAAGATTTTTGTAAGACGATTTTATTTTTACTTACTAACACAATAATTAATATTTTGTCAAAATTAAATTCGAACACCGTCTAATTTTGGAAAAGAATTAAATACAATACAATACAATACAAATACACTTTATTTGTACACCAAATTAACAAACAAGCAGAAATACTTTAAAAAAAAAAAAAAAAAATAATGTGGCATACAAAAGGCGGCCTTATCGCTAAAAAGCGATCTCTTCCAGGCAACCTTAGCATATAGGAAACAAAAGAGA
The DNA here is from genome assembly GCA_963932265.1 of Thymelicus lineola. Lineage (NCBI taxonomy): Eukaryota > Metazoa > Arthropoda > Insecta > Lepidoptera > Hesperiidae > Thymelicus > Thymelicus lineola. The sequence continues at coordinate 9,641,238 of OZ010694.1, read as the reverse complement.
AAATAACAATGAGGCGTAGGGTGTACATAATGAATATCGTTCTACAGTTACAGTCCATATAAACTAAACTAAATAGCTAATACCAATGATGATAAAAAAAGGGAAATTTATGTATACTTTTTGAGATATAATTCTTTCACCTGTGATTTAAAACAGTGAAGTGTCTGAGCACGGCGTATGTTTACTGGTAGTAAATTCCAGAGGCGAACAGCCTGAACAGAAAAGGATTTAGAGTAAAATGATGAAAGGTGGGGAGGAGTAAGGAGTGAGAGATTATAGGAAGATCGGAGCATGCGATCATGTGACTCAAATTTATAATTAAACCGCTCTTTGAGATACGAGGGTGTGATAGGATTGAACAGTACGCAGTATAAAGCAGAGAGAATATGAAGAGATAGAGAATATTAAAGTAGATTTTTTAACGGCACCATTTCATTTTTTTAGATTTTTTCATAATTGGCCCTTATTATCATTTAAATAGTTACAGATAATCGGTAAAGAAACAAAATATGATAATTTTAATTAGTTTTCTAAAATTAGGTAACGGTTTATCTAGCCTGATCATAACAAAAGTCCTAAAGCTAATTATTTAAAATTTAGTGACTTGTACATATTTATTATTTACTTTTGAAGTTATCCCAATTCCCATAACAGCAATTTATTTAACAAATCGGAACGATTTTACCCAGTTTATGAACTTTCCTTAGTTTTTGTTAGCCTTTGCTACACAGATACAAATCCCGTCAATCCCTAAATAAATCCCAGCTCCCGATATTGCATTCCTGTCTAACCACGCTCGAATCCTTCAGGATTACCGAGACTTTATTGCTACCAAAAGAACTACATATTGGTATGTAAAAGTTTCTCTAGAGACCGTGCTAGAGACAATAATTATGTTGAGATGTTATTTGAAGTTTGTGTCTATTGTCAATATTTATTGGTAAAATTGTCAAGTCGAACCACTTATCTAGTTCATAATAAATCATAAAGTTATCTTTTTAAGAGTTGGCTGCAATGCCAACTAAGTACTCATAATTTTCCATTCAGTAAAGCATGTTAAAATAAAAACGTATAAACAGCAGCCAAATTTTTTGCCGTTGCCATAATATGTATTTTAGTGAGACAACATTGTACGTTATTCCATAAATGTTGAAAAACCAAAGTTAAATTCTTTATAGTAAAATATGCATAGAATATGTGTCAAAGATTTTATCAGAATTAGTCCTACTAATATTATAAATGAGAAAATTTTATGGATATTTGTTGCTCATTCACTCAAAAACTACTGAACGTATTTTTAATAATTTTTCCACACAGGTAGTCTGACAGGTAGTCATGATCTGGAATAATCTATACTAATATTATAAAGCTGAAGAGTTTGTTTGGTTGAACGCGCTAATCTCATAAACTACTGTTTCGAATTGAAAAATTATTTTTGTGTTTGATAATCTATTTATCGAGGAAGGCTATAGGCTATAAGTATAACATGATATATTTTAGTAATTAGTTTTTCTTACAAATTAACGAGGTTGAAAGCGCGTGGCACAGCTAGTATATTATAAACACAATGTTCTTATTATCCTGGTATAAATAGTCAAAAACTTCCATTGCGACTTCTGGGTTTTTAAAGATGCTATTGCTGTTTCAATTGTTCATGCACTAGATACCGTGTAATCTAAGACATTTTCCCAGTGTTACCACAAAATCTGTATGCAAGTGTAGTTACTAACCTGGCTGTAAGTAGGCGACTTCGGATTGACGTCGACAGTAGCCAAATAATCCTGCTTAGTGTAATCTGGCTGCACACACACCACGTATAGTAATTCTTCCCTCGGACCATTCTTGAAAGCGTCGAGTGGCGAAGCATACCCAGGACCACCTTTACCTATTTATAAAAAAAACACACAACTGAGTATTCAAATAAAAATTAAAACGAGCTATCATGTTTGAATGCTTTAAAAAAATTCTATGTCTGTGTTAACTAATTAGAAGAAAAGAAAAAAACAATTATTTTAAAGACAATTACATCACTAAGAGTTCCTTCGTTAAAAGCTAATTCTGAAATTAAAAGGTAATTTTCATAAAAAGACATTGATTGCCGATGCGTTTAAAGATTTAATTTAATATTTCAACATTGACGACCCGTGTGGCGCGATTGTTACCATGCCGGATCGCCGCGCCAAGGGTCATGAGTTCGATTCCCAACGAGGCGGAAAGAACGATGAGTTTGAATTTCTGTTCTCGGTCTGGATGTAGTGTTCTTGTCTCTGTGTGTTGTGTATGGCACCCACGACACAGGGAATCCTAGTGTGGGGCTATGAGTGTGAAGCGTTATTTTTTAATTTTTTAATATGTTTAGATAATTATAATAAAGATGGAATATGGAATAGAACTACTATTCCAAGTTACAAGATTTGACCCAAAAAACTAATAAACAAAATCATATCTATCTCGCAAACTATTCAACAAACATTGCTTGCAAAGAAAAAAAGCATTTAAACAAGTATTATTATCTCTCCTACTCATTTGTCCCATAAATAATAAGACTGTTGTCACCCTAACTAGCCAAGTCGAATGATATCTACTCTTCACATTTTGAATGTATTTTTTACATAGATCACTAGTTAGTGCAGGTTTCCTTGTAACATTTTCTTTCTCCGAAGCAGTGATAGTTAATCAAACGACTCGATTGATCGATATTTAGTGCTTACGCATACATGTCTATGTAATTTCAATCCTGTGGTTTGGCCCACAGAATTTAGTACCTAATGGCGTCAGGTAATGCCTGCATATAAATTAGTCCTTTGTCGGGATAATCCCATCAAACCGTCATTGTTTATTAGTTAAAGTAATTATAGACTAACTTGAGAGATTACGTGAGGATGAAACAAGACCTCACTATTAGGTTCACGGTGATGAATATTACTGATCACATTTCATAATTTACTATCTAACAATACTTATTTTGGGTTTTGAATAATTTATTTTTGTTGTTCAAGTAAAACATTTAACAAAAATCTACGAAGTGCATGGTGAACTTGTAAAGTTTGTTTGATATTATTCCTCTTACTCGAGACCTTTCAATTTTATAATGTACAGAAAATACCCTTCACATTTTCACTTTAGCCTTCACATATTCTTAACAGTTTTCGATATTGTTTTTGTTATTCAATTAGGTTTGCTGGTATCTTAGTGAAAACCACAGCATGGCACGTATCTCGCGCATCAAAGATGAGTACAATTTTGAATTGATGTAGATTGTAGTTCCCGTAACCATTCTGCTGAAAGTCTTGATTAAGTATCTCAGGAATTCGGTAGTAGTATTATTATTTTCCACAGAAAGATCGGATTGTAACAGAAAAAGTACAAGCAACACTTTTGAATAATTATCTTTTATAATTCTATCGCAATACGTTTTAGGAGAAACTAACCTGCTGTGACAACAAAAAAAATCTTTTCAGACTGATGTCGAGCACATATTGTGGGGAGGTAGACCCTTGAGGAATTGAACAAGGGGAAACCGGTGTTCATATGGGATTCCGAATTGATACCTATCCATGTGCTTCGGATGGCTCACAAGGGGATTTAAATGAATAAAGATCCCGTATAATCTCATCTAATCTTGTCGCCTCCCTAAAGAAGGCCGAGTACGTTTGAAAGATGTCATTCAAAATCCTAGCCGCTTTTATTAATAGACAAGTGAATTTCGTATCAGTGCTTTTCAAAGTTACCTTTTCTTCGTCCTAGTCTATGGAGGACATGGAATTTTCGAGTTATTGGAATTATAAAGAAAAATGGACAGTCAACCTCTTAGATCATAACAAACCTGCTAGGGTTTGAACAATTTTTCTTGGGTTTGACGATTAATAAATTGATTTTATGTACAATGTTAGAAGTCCCTTAAATGAACTATCTTTGTATTGGATATCGTATGTATGTAGTGAATAACCAATGCGAAGTAATAAACCGCATTACAATTCAGGTGAGGCCACAGGAGTTAAGTGAGGCGAAACCGATGTGCCTTTTCTAGCCAAGATTTATCTAGAGGAAATGTTGGGTATCCCGATTTATACTATATGGAATCCTTTGAGAGGTTTTCGAATCTGAATTCCTTGTAAACAGTAAGATTAAAGTCGTATGGACCGTTTGGAAAAGATTCAAAGATTTGTTCAGGTTGTTCAGTCTCTATGGAGAGGCGAATGATAAATTACTTTCACTTGATGTATCGTACATGATTCTTTGTTGTGTTTTTATAGCACACTGTGACCTAAACCCGCACACTTAGGTCACGTTTTTCCGTGCATAAATTATACTTTTTTTACACTATGCGTAACTTTGTGATTCTCTATTAATAGTAGACGACTTAAGTCAAACATCTTCGAAAGAAAAAAACATGTCATATTATAAGCATTTTAAGTGCCCTATAAAACAACTCTTATAGCTCATATAACTCTTAAGTGGTTTATTATTTTACCTTACAGTCACCGCACCGTACTATGCTATTATTTAATGATGTACGATTCCCTGTGTCGCGGGTTACATGGACAATGCACATAAGACATCAATCCCCCACCAGCCGTGGACCAAAATTTATCGCAGAAATGTCTGCCCTAGCCGGGAATCGAACCCGGAACCAACAACCGGCATCCAACTGGACTATTGAAATCTATCTTAATAAAGTTAATCTACAATTATGTATAGGTGCGTAATACTCGTAGGTATTTTCATGTCAACTGAAAATTACGTCATCTACAAAACAATTTTTATTTAAAAAACAAATTCTAATACCTAATGATAACCAAATAATAACTTCAATAAAGATATTATTTTACGTAAAATAAAAGATTATACGCCAGCTGCACAAAGCTTTTCTGTTCTTACTGTAGTGGATCTTTTATTTTGCTTATCGCTTGACACGGATGGATAGGTTTCTTAGGGATGACAAATAGGATTTAGAAAGGGAGCAGGGCATGACGCGTACATTTATTTTAAATCAAAACTGGGTTTGGTTTTGGGTAAAATCCTTTTCTTTTATATTATCTTCCTTATCTTCTCAAACGAAATAAACCTTTTACGAAACCGTTATGAAAGCGCAAAGGCGAAATGCGGGAAAGTGAATGATTATTAAAAAAATATCTCCTGTTCAGAGGATTTGGGGTCGAATCCTGCGCGTCGTATTTTATGACATGTTCAATGTTCATTACGATTATCTTTATAATTAATAATCATTGTTGCAGGAAGAGACAATGTCCTAAGAAAACCGGCTTAATACGAGTAACTTAATGATATAATAATATAATGCTTTTTATAAGAGTGAAAACTCTTTTAATGAGTGATCCAGTGATCAGCATGGTGAATTGTGGACTTAATAATTCACAGTAAATATTTTTTTCTGTTCTGCAGTCGGATATTCACTATGAGTGAAGATTTTCATGATGATGATAGTAAATGGCGGCTAAGTACTGGAGAACACATACGAGTACCATTTTGCATATTATTATCAGGTGCAGATAGAAAAAATATAAAAATGTAAATAAAGTGTGATAATATGTTTATTAAATAACATTAACGGTTCACGGTAAAATGTTTAAACTGTGATAAGAGATAAGAATTTAAAGTGATTTATTTTACTAGTAAGCGGCCTCACTTCGCTTCAATAAACCTACAACTCAGTCCACATTTGAAACGTATTATGAAATAAATGTTATTGATTGAGTCTGTATTATAATACTTAATTTATGAATGAAGACCGCAACATAGAGACAGAAGAAGATTCAAAAAAAATTATTAAGATCTATGTATTTTTAATTTTAAAAGATGTGCTAACGATTTTCTTTACGGCTTCTCTTCTCCATGATAAAACACCTTTCCGAAAAGCTGGTGGATTAAAAAAATGACGTGCATAAGTGTATCAGTGATAGCTACAATATTTAAATAAATTATTTTGAATGTTGAATTTTGAATTAATAAATACCTATCCCTCGTTTCCCCAATTACAGTTTATCCAATATGTACATTTACAGACTCCGTGGCAACTTCAGAGAACACCGCCCTCAAACAAACAAAAAACTCTCCAGCTTTATTATATTACTATAGATAAGAGTTTAGGTGACAGTGTTGACCTTCCGTTGGCCACTAGATAACTTCTACATGTTTGTTGGTAACTTTTGATACAGTTCAGTGCATCATATCACTATTTAAAAATACATTGAAAAAAGATAACAACATACAGTTATTTAACTGCATTCTTTGGATCCTTTTAAATTTATATTATTAAAACTAATAATAATGTTGAAATTTTTATTTTCATATAGTAATAGCTATATATCTACTTATTACTCAAACTAGCTGATCCGGCGTACTTTGTATCGCCTAAGAATCAATGAATGTACTTTGTTGTTACTTTTTAACCGACTTCAAAAAAAGGAGGAGGTTCTCAATTCGACTGTATTTTTTTTATGTTTGTTACCTCAGAACTTTGGACTGGGTGAACCGATTTGGATGATTCTTTTTTTAATCGAAAGCTGGTACTTGTCGTGTAGTCCCACATAAATTTGAACGAGATTTGACAATGGCATCCATGTCAAAATCATATAAGTCTTAAATATGCATTAAGTATGTGCGCGATAAATGGACGAATAACTGAATATCGCGCCAACCGATTTCGATGATTCTTTTTGAAGTTATACTTCTTTTGGCGCGATGGTGAAAAATGATGAGAGTGAATTTCTACGATGCGCGCGCACACCGACACATAAATTCTACAACGTGAAGTTAGCTAAATTCTGTATTTTTTCTGTATGCAAAAAAGTTTTCACAGTATTTACCTCATTACAAACGATTTTATAATCGATTGAATTGATTCATAATAATCGATTGATGGAATATAACAATATATTTTATGTATTATTTGTTAATTATAATTATAATATTAATTTATTTCTTACATGTTTTCGTATTCCATACATATTAAAACTATGTAATATATTTAGAATTACCATTCAATCGTTACGCTAATTTTATTAAATTACATTTCGAATATTTTGACATCGATTAATCGATTGACAACACAGATGATTGTAATCCCTAATAATGTCATTTTGGTAACCATAGTATTATTAGTATTTATAAATAACACCACTGTACTGTCATATTTGTCATCGATCTTTCATGTTTCTACGCGTGGTTTTTTGTATTTTTCTATTAAATATTTTCAGCGTACCTATTTGGAGTCCTATTTACTATTGAAACTCATCGACACGCACACAGTTATTTTAATTTACTGTTGTATTCGATTTCGTACTTGTGTTTTGGTGAATGTGTTTTCGCAGTTTCGCTACAATTTCTGGCAAACCAATACTATATGAATATGGACTACTTAATCGCCTGTTTTGTGACTGACAAAGGTTCAGAATAAGTCCTGAACACTGGATAACGTACCCTATACATCTTTAGAAGATCAGTAGTTTGCTGTGGCCATACTTACAATGAGTATGTTATGGTATCTTGATTGGGCAAGGTACCAACGAAATATAGCGCCTCCTGCACAACTAGACGAAATGTTAATATAAATGATAACTAATAAAATCTCTTGAAATATGCAATAGCTTTTATTATACAACCTTTTTATGACATTCGTTTTGGGTAAAACCATTTAAGTAGTAGATAGTATAATAGACACCCGCCAACTTAGTTTTAATCATTAAACTCATAGATTCTATTGGCAAGTCACGTATTAATTTTGGGATTTTATTATAGAAATGTACACTAAGCCCTATGAAAGATCGTTGCACTTTACTTTGGCGGAACGAAGGCGTAATTAATTGATACATTCTTTTTGTTTGGCGATTATTAATATCAAAATTTTGTTTATACGCGTTTATATTCTTCCTTATAAAAACTACATTATTAATTTATTAAGTTGGTTAACCTTAGCTGTGTGTTGTAATGTTTAGTTTGTACGATTCCCTAACATGAAATATTACATGTTTCTTCTGATGTATATAATAGTACATTATGACACAAGTGTGGTATGTTGGTCATTACACTCGAGGTGATATTGCACAGCGCGAGCCGAAGGCGAGTGCTGCAAGAAAACCGAGAGTGTAATGACCAGTGTTGCAAAAATGAAATGTCAAAAATCGGTAGCATTGCCAGCTAAAAATCGGGAGAAATCGGGAGATTCTTAATCTGAATAAAGGAAGAGTTATTTTATGTTATTATCACAATAATTTTTGTTTATAAAAATAATTTATTATTCATTTACATCTTCGCACCATGTTACTAGCCATTTTTGCAAACATGTCTTTATTTATATTAAAATTGTAACAAGTTTGATCATCGTTCGATCTCGACTGCGCGACCCAAGGGAGGGTAATATATTTATCAGTCTATGTATGTTTGTTCCTATGTGGCATTGTAGAGATCAAACGTGTTGACCGATTTTGATGATTCTTACGTCAATCGATTCATCTTAATCTACGCCAAATTGTCAAAATGTAAGAAAAAAATATGCTAACGAACTAAGTGGGATATCGTTGAATAGATATTCAAAAATGATATTTAGGTTTCCTTCACAATTTTTCATTTTAAGTAATAGTTTAGGATATATAATGATTCAACAAGCGTTCTTGCTAATTTATTAACTCCCTCAATGAAATGACATTACTAAAAATGAAAAAACAAGCCCAGTAGTTCTGTTAAGCAGTCGGAACCCATTTTTCAACCAATCACATATTCCCAAAGAGCCTTGTGAAATATAAATGGCTGCTAAACTACTTGTTGTTGCTTGTTTTCTCATTTTTATTATAGCATTTTATTATGTACGCAGTCGGGTTTTTTGTGTTTTTTTAATATTTTTTTAATAGACCTAATATGGCAAACTCAAAACTTTGAATAAGTATGAACAAAAAATATTTTAGAGCATGACTGTGTGAGCCATCACCACGTTTTATCTACCTACGCTTGCCCAAAATTCTTCTGTATTTTCATTGAGAGACTTAATTTCTTTTGTATTTTGTATTTAGAACATTATTTTCTATTTTTAACTTTAAATATTATGTTATTGCTAGATTATGCAAAAAATCGGGAGAAACGGTCGCTAAATCGGGATATCGGGAGACGATAGCCAAAATCAGTAGATCTCCCGAAAAATCGGGAACTTTTGCAACACTGGTAATGACCAAACCTCACGTGTGTCATACGACGTTTTTCAACACACTTACGAGTAAAAAAACAAATTATTCGTACTCAAATAAACAATGTTCACAGACCAGACGGAAAGTTTGTTAAAAATGGCGCGCTCCGCGCTGATATTTTTTTTTCCTGCGCGCGGCGTGTTAGCTACCCGCGCGCAGATTGGAGCGTAGGCACGAACAATTACGCTAAACAGCCAAAACGCAAAATGTAAAAAAATCTAATATTTATGTATTTATGAATTAGTTTCACGTTGAATTATTAATTAAAGTAAATAAGTTGTTGAAAATTTATCATATTCAAGGTGGTACACTTCTTTTTTTTACAAAAATAGTGTTATTGAAGTTATACTTCTTTTGGCGCGATGGTGAAAAATGATGAGAGTGAATTTCTACGATGCGCGCGCACACCGACACCTAAATTCTGCATCGTGAAGTTAGCTAAATTCTGTATTTTTTCTGTATGCAAAAAAGTTTTCACAGTATTTACCTCATTACAAACGATTTTATAATCGATTGAATTGATTCATAATAATCGATTGATGGAATATAATAATATATTTTATGTATTATTTGTTAATTATAATTATAATATTAATTTATTTCTTACATGTTTTCGTATTCCATACATATTAAAACTATGTATATATTTAGAATTACCATTCAATCGTTACGATAATTTTATTAAATTACATTTCGAATATTTTGACATCGATTAATCGATTGACAACCAAGATGATGTAATCCCTAATAATGTCATTTTGGTAACCATAGTATTTATAAATAACACCACTGTACTGTCATATTTGTCATCGATCTTTCATGTTTCTACGCGTGGTTTTTTGTATTTTTCTGTTAAATATTTTCAGCGTACCTATTTGGAGTCCTATTTACTATTGAAACTCATCGACACGCACACAGTTATTTTAATTTACTGTTGTATTCGATTTCGTACTTGTGTTTTGGTGAATGTGTTTTCGCAGTTTCGCTATAATTTCTGGCAAACCAATACTATATGAATATGGACTACTTAATCGCCTGTTTTGTGACTGACAAAGGTTCAGAATAAGTCCTGAACACTGGATAACGTACCCTATACATCTTTAGAAGATCAGTAGTTTGCTGTGGCCATACTTACAATGAGTATGTTATGGTATCTTGATTGGGCAAGGTACCAACGAAATATAGCGCCTCCTGCACAACTAGACGAAGTATTAATATAAATGATAACTAATAAAATCTCTTGAAATATGCAATAGCTTTTATTATACAACCTTTTTATGACATTCGTTTTGGGTAAAAACCATTTAAGTAGTAGATAGTATAATAGACACCCGCCAACTTAGTTTTAACCATTAAACTCGTAGATTCTATTGGCAAGTCACGTATTAATTTTGGGATTTTATTATAGAAATGTACACCAAGCCCTATGAAAGATCGTTGCACTTTACTTTGGCGGAACGAAGGCGTAATTAATTGATATGTACCTACATTCTTTTTGTTTGGCGATTATTAATATCAAAATTTTGTTTATACGCGTTTATATTCTTCCTTATAAAAACTACATTAATAATTTATTATGTTGGTTAACCTTAGCTGTGTGTTGTAATGTTTAGTTTGTACGATTCCCTAACATGAAATATTACATGTTTCTTCTGATGTATATAAATATTATTTACTAGGTTGATCCAAAAGTAACGATAGTAAAAATGATACACGTTCAAATAAAATAATGTATTATTTTACAGTCTCCTAACTAATCAGTTCACATTCTCGGTAGTTATATTAAAATTACAACAAATTGAATTACTTTAAATTGGGTTGGCATACGAATGATCCAAACGCACGCCTAATGATAAATAATCACTATCGGACGAACATGAATCATCAAAACTGCTCTCAGATTCCGTATCACACTCGTCTTTCAATTCTATATTAAATTTATCAATTTCCGTGTCTAAGCTTCCATCCATTTTACAAAACTTATCCTCAATATGTCGTACATGTTTTATACGCAGTCGGGTTTTTTGTATTTTTAATTTTTTTTGTGTGTAATAGACCTATCATTGATTCAGTTGGAAAAAATATTAGAACACGATTTCGTGAGCCATGACCACGTTTTATGCTATAATATGTACCTACGTTTGCCCAAAATTCTTCTGTATTTTCATTGAGCGACTCAGTTTCTTTTGTTTTTTGTATTTATAACACTATTTTCTATTTTAATTTTCAATATTATATTACATTGGTAGAAAATGCAAAAAATCGGGAGAAACGGTCGCTAAAACGGGATATCGGGAGACGATAACCAAAATCAGTAGATCTCCCGATAAATCGGGAACTTTTGCAACACTCGTCACTTGACAGCAAGTAGTGCTAATCTAATGGGAAGGTAATGACAGCTTGTCAGAGGTAAAATAACTGTGAACGGACTGTAGTAGTAAATAGTAATCGATACTTGTCTTTGGGACTAGGAGCACATTCTTTTTCTCTCCTTAATCTGTATTAAAGTTTAATGCCTGTCGGAAAATAAATTATTCTTCAACTGAACTGAATAAAATCTTTCATTCCCTCCCCCCCACAAAAACTGGTTTTACAGCATGGTATCGTAATAGAACATAGATGGTGTTTTTACAATTGTAAAAACAGAAAAAAAAGATTTACAATTGATTTGTTTTTGCAATTGTAAAAACACCATCTATGTTCTATTTTGAGAACTATTACGATACGTAGCAAAGTAATATTAGAATATACTACAAAATTAATCACAGATGGCGCTTAACACATATAGTTTGGCTATAGAGATTCGTAAATTAAATTATTTCTAAATATTATTTCATTTTTATTTTTAGTATTGCTGTTTTTGAATATTGTATTTTGAACAATGTTTGTTTAATATTGTTTTTTGATTTTTTTTTTCATGTCAAAGAAGTATAACTTCTCACGCGCGTACAAAAGTACACGCACCCTTTTTTTTTAATCGAAAGCTGGTGCTTGTCGTGTAGTCCCACATAAATTTGAGCGAGATCTGACAATGACATCCATGTCAAAAGTACAATGTACTTCATTTGAAGTCGGTTAATTTTTTGTTACAATGTTAGATTATAACGTTTATAGTTTTGGTAGGTTTAACAAATCAGAGACCATTAAATTCCCTCCCCCTCCGGAACAATTCCATTATTCATGATTTTTGCGTACGCTGCTAATTTTTACGTGCTGCGTTTACGCAGCGCACGCAACGGAAACTCTCGAAAAGGAATATTTTTTCCCGTTTTTGCAACATTTTCAATTGATGTTTCGCTCCTATTAGTCGTAGCGTAATGTTTTAAAGCCTAAAGCCTTCTTCGATAAATAAACTATCCCACAAATAATAATTTTTCAATTCAAAACAATAGTTCCTGAGATTAGCACGTTCAACCAAACGAACAAACTTATCAGGCTTATAATATTAGTATAGATTATTAAGTAATTAAGTACAATATTACAAAAATACCTGTTGCAGTTAATTTTGATTTCTAACTTTAAACTTACATACGACTTTTCGCATTTTTGAGATCGAAAATGACGAAGTTTCTTACAAAATACATCCCCTGCTTTTACCCTTTTAAGGGTTGAAATTAATTTTTATTTGTAACTATAAGCTTACATGTTAATTTTCACATTTCTGAGCTCTTGTTAGTTTGTTTTGCTTAAAAAATATTTTGTGTCGTTTATGCACGTGATCGATGTGAACGTGGGCTTTCTTGCACATTATGCGATTTGTACATTTTGCGTCTTGTGTTCATTCTGCGTTTTGTACATTTTGCGTTTTGTACATTTTGCGATTTGTACATTTTGCGTGTTGTGTTCATTTTGCGTTTTGTACATTATGCGCCGAAGGGAAAAATTGCTATGTATTATACGAACTTACAACCTTATTCGAGAAAACCCTGATATAGATTTTTTGTGTTTAACTATAAGCTTATATACAAAATTTCACCCTTTTTACTTCAAAACTGATGAAGTCGCCATACTAACTTACACCCCCTTAATTAACCCTAAGGGGAATTATTTTTCGCTTGAGCTAATATATAAATTTTAACGTTTTTAACTTCAATAATGACGAAATTGCGTACCCCTAAATTAACCCTTGCAGGGATGATTTTCCAAAAAAATGTGTTAAAATTAACTTTTGTTAATAACTATAAACTTACATAAAAAATTCGATAAATGAACTATCCAACACAAAATAATTTTTCAATTCAAACCAGTAGTTATTAGTCTTGTAGGCTAGATTGTAATATAAGAGGGGACAAATATGTGTCCTACAAAAGGAAAAAAAAAAACCAGTAGTTCCTGAGATTAGCGCGTTCAACCAAACAAACTCTTCAGCTTTATAATACACGTAGTAGTTTAGATAAAAAATATACGATTGTTGGTAATGTGTATTTCAATAATACTTATTAGTCATTAACATGTTTTTGTTTTTTTTTATTTCAAACTAGTGGATATCCGTCGTATGCTATTAATTTTGTATGAAAAAAGGCAAAAATAAACTTCATGAATGGAAATTGAATGTGCATTGTTTTAGTGGTCTCAAGCCATCTTCGCATTATTGCCTTTCAAATGGATGGTTTCAAAGTCTATAAAGGACATTGCCACAAATATTTTTTTGTATTTTATATGTATAGATAGATTAAATTCTGTATATCAAATTAATATTTCGACATTGTCACCAGTTTCAATACTACGAGTAATTATAAAAGCGAAAGGATATCTAAAGTTAAAGACTTAAATAGTATACAGGTACAAAAATATTAAAAGTACATTAATTTATTTAAAATATAAACTCAATTACTTTTAAAACGATTGGAACATAATACGATTTGTATATTTGTAACTGGTCAATAAAAATGCGACTCATCTTTTTTACCACTTTAAAAACACGTTTAATGATAAACTTACTAGTTGTAAATTTAGTTGCTTTAAATAATCTAATAACAAAGGATTTTGCTAAGATTGTATTCAGTACTAAAGAAAAACTATTATTATAAAGAGTTATACTTACAACACGACATGGTTTAACTAAATAATTTTGACACAAACACAAATAAACCAATCACTCACAATACGTGCTAACGTACGAATGTGTGATGATGATGACAGCTTGTCTACGATACGATGCATACAATTATTATGATCTGACCAGACCAGCCATGTTTACATTAGGTGTCTCTTTCTGACATTGGGGAGAACAACGTTTAGAGTGAGAGACACGCTAAGCAAATGTTAGTATGCCGTACATTATGTCTGTAGCAGTATATTTGTATATTTAGCATAGAATTAGAATTCCTAATTGTCTCCCGTGAGTAGTAAAAAACAAACAGATAAAAATAATTATGTTGAATGATAACGGAGTATGTATAGTAAAAATGAAATAAATCAAGTTTCGTAACAAGCTAACCTGGCATTTTCGTGAAGTAATTATACACTCAAAAATTGTATGTCCAACTGGTTGCGGGCAGACTTTCTAATTTATACACAATTTATATAAAAAGTAATAGCATAACATCTAAACTAATACAAAATATAAGTTACCTATGCATAGGTATTTTTAATTACATTAACGTTAAAACTATTTTTTACAATGCGTGCAAATTGCAAACAGGGCTATTGTAACAATAACATGTATATAGAAAAATTTAAGTACAAAAGTTACAAAACACCCAAAAAATGCAATCTTGTACAAAAACAAAGAAATAAGGGAAGTACCAAGCAATCCAGTTCCTGATTAAAATGTACGAGCAATGCTATAATTCTGGGTAAACTCGTGGGAAGCAAAGATACAGCCAGACCATAAAATAATATAAAGAGAAACGTTATGATACATACGTGACTTGCAAAGCAAATGCCGAGTACTAAGCTTGGGTTTAACCACAGCACGATACAAATATAAAAGTTTATTGTCGAAGTCCGCCTTCCCTATATCATTAACAGTCATTGTTCTTAATACACAGTTTAAAATTAACAATTGTTCGATCCCTTTAAAAACTATTAAAGCTTTATCACTTTTGTAACAATTTCCGTCTACCAGATTCATGCTTGTGTGGGTGACTGTCCTGCATGATACGTTTGAGACTAGCATACTGGTGAAATTCGTGTCGAATTGCAAAATGTCTGGTGATGTTTTTGAAAAGAATATGCCACAGCGCTTTATCTTTGTCCTTCCACAATAAATCTGCAGTCTTCTCCTTGATCCTACGCATATTTTCCTCCAGTCTCCTAGCTTTTATTTCCATTTGTATGAGTGAAAGGGTCGTATTTGTCAAAAGACGGTACAGGTATTCTTTTCTCGTTTTGCTCGGCTTCGGGGCGGTCACATTTATCTCAGGCTCGTATTGAATGTAGTCGGGCTCTCGAATTTCATCCGTTTCATTAAGTTGAGACTGTTCGCTTTTAAATCTGAGTAGAAGGCCAGCGAATAAAATAGCTAGGCCAAAGCTTATGAGCATCAACAGTTTGGCATGTTTATAAAACTGCTTCGATATAAAATTCATGTCAACTGCTTGTATATCTAAACATCATTTGAATGTTATGTGCTATATAAACAAAAGTAACGTCAAGCAACAAGTCACGTGGTCGCGGGTGAATCGAATGCGACGCCCTCTCGCGTCGTAGGCGAAAACGACACTGGCTGAAGTGAAAACACGGCGTGCGACGCACCCCACGAATTTCCCCAACGACTTTTCCTCTTGGATGTGAGAAACGCGGATAGTTTTGGATGTGCCTCTAATTTACATCTGATTAATATTGATATATAAACTGATGTTAATTGATGTCATCAGATATTTCTTGCTTATTATAATGCTTAAATACAATTTCACCTGATTGTAAGTGATGGAGAAGGAGAAGATAGAATCAGTAGATTAGCTACTCTGTTTTACTTTACGCCTGTCTTTTAAGTAACAGTGAATTTTAATCAATTAATTAAGAATAGTATTACAAATAGTAAATTGATAAAACTTTTTACATTCAATCATTAACTAATATATTTACTAACAATAAGTGTTAGTAAGTTAAAGGACTCTTATGCACATCTTTCCACGAATTTACGAGAATTGATTTTAGATTATAATTTAATTATACCTCTTTATTTCCTCCTTACAAGCAAGAGTGAGACACTTTTCATAAAGTATGTAATTTCGTACCTCTTTAAACCGGTAGGTGCATAACTGGTGAGGGAGAGAGGGCAAAAACCGGTGTCTCTGGTAATGGAGTACTCACTGTATAGACAGTTAAGACTACTATTATTGTTTATTGAGAGAAACTAGCTTAGTTTTATTGTATTCGACCGTATATCTATAACTTACATAGACATTAATGTATAAATTTTAATAATTAACATTCTACTCTGATCTATCATTGATCAAACTAGTGAATAAACGCTACGTAGAATCATCTGTAATTTAGCTATATTCAAGATTAAGTTGTTATTTCCCTTTTCTGTCTTTATAACTACGAGTATAAAATAAAACTATAATTTCGGTAGTACCACAGAAGAAATAATAGTACGTATATTAACGTAATAGAATAATATTTTTCGTATAGAATCAAATTAATATAATAATAAAGGTAGATTATAAATGCAGTATTTTTTACTGTCACAATTTTATTATCTTGATGATTTTAATTAAATTGCTATTTTATCGTAATTTCAGTTCAAGATTTATCCCTGTATCCACAAAGAACACTATGAGGTCTCCCAGTGCTGACTCATGCCTATACATTAGGATCCTATAAATAAAACACTAGTAACAGCCCTCACTTTGCTTCGGTTTTCGTATTGCTTCCTAATGTTTTAAAATAAAATATAGCTCATGGTGAAAACATTTTTGAAATCGGTCCAGTAGTTTTCTTCTTTATAGATTCTTATATAAGTTAGTATAGATTTACTTGATTTGTCAAAATCAACGCAGTGGTAAAGTGTGCTACTGAGCTATATTGAATTTAAATAAACGAAATTTTTTTTCATGAATTTACGAATGAAACGATTTTTTTCTGTTGCTCATCTGTTGCTTTTTTTCAAATATTTTTGCGCGTTGCTCCATTTTCTCAATTTTAGAACATATTTTATTCCTTTATTCCTTCATTTTTTTCCATCTGGCACTTTCAAATATTATATACGACCCTCGTGGCGCAATGGTTACCATGCCGGATCGCCGCGCCAAGGGTCCTGGGTTCAATTCCCAGCGAGGCGGAAATTTGAATGAGTTTGAATTTCGGTTCTCGGTCTGGGTGTGAGTGTCTTGTGTGTTGTCTATGGCACCCACGGCACAGGGAATCCTAGTGTGGGGCTATGATTGTGAAGCGTTGTTTATTATTTATTTATTTATACCTAAATAAATGTTTATGCCATTTAATATTTTTTACTAACGACATTTCAGTATTTTAATAGTCTGGATACCTTAATCGCACATCATAATCGTCTCACATCAGCTTATCCGAAACCTATTTTGTTAGGTAACATTTTCATTTTTATTAAAAATGGATTGCAATTAGTACATATTTTTTAAAGAATTACATTGTTGTAGTAGTAGGTTTTATAAATATGAAAAACAATAAGCTTCTTGGTCTCTTCGATTACCAAAACGAATGTTTTCAAGTCGAGAACGTGTTTATGACGAGTCTTATTTTTAAACAATACTACTTTTTATTGAAATATTAGTTTAAAAAATAATTAATAGTAAACATAAATTAGTTTTGGCGTTACATTACACTTGATCTATAAATATTTTTAATTTTATGCATGCCTTACTTTTAAATAAATTAAACATTACGACCCAGTAAGATTATTTACTGAATCTGACTCTTCTAAAAAATGGACTATAGGTACTAATTTTAATAAAATCAAAGAGTTTTTAAACCACCGTTTCAGCTGTTGTCTCGACACAGCTGTGCAGAGAAGATAAGCGACCCTTTCTTTTATTTAAGTTCATGTCTTAAATTGATTTTTGGCAGGCTGAGAGCCCATAAAATATTTAACAGTAGGGTCCGTAAAAGTTACAAGCTTACCCAAGTGTCGATAACTGGGATCGATTGCAGCCTTGTTCTAACTGAAAAGAATATTTTTTGATCCTTGTTGATGTTTGAGGCGTGATATTTTAACGAATAAATATTATTTTGCTGATCACTATGTTTAAATAAATGAAATTATTAAAAGTACTTCTTTCATCATTTGTTCTTCTTAATTACAGAATGTAAGTACTAGTAATATTGCATGACAACAGTGAATGTACGTTATGCTGGCCAAACACGATCAAGTATACTTATCAAGTATGCCACGGTATGGCTATCTGGCCATATAGCTATCTCATGCAAGCTGGATGCCGTGTCTAGTCAAACTGCAAACTTGACAAGTACACTTGATCATCTATGGCCAGTTTTAGTAAAGGGTTTTTCAATAGGGACACTGGAACTTTGACAGCGTATAGAGTGACTATCTTGGTAAAGTGATAGCTGTCAAATTTGGCGGGAACACATATTTAGTCGTGACATTTCACCATGAATTGCTACACTCTTCAATGAGGCTCTTTAGTTCATTGCATAGCAATGTCGACAAGTCAATAAATACTTTAAAATGAATTTTACATTGTTGATATTTTTTGACATTTCAAACAGTTTGTGTTTTAAATGTTTTCTATTCTCAAACTCTTCTCATGAATTTAAAGAGGATTGATTTAAGTGCCCTTTGAAGTATGAATTAAGTTATTAATTTTCTCAATTAATATACCGATAACGCTTTAAATTTCTGGCTATAAAATGATATTACGGCCGATCATATTTGATTGACGCGAATCACAGGCCACAGCTTTTGTTATTTTATGGGTATTATATCGCTTTGACATTATAAGATTCTATTCATTAATGTAGTCGGCACAGCCAGTAATTGGATTAAATAAATAAATATCTTTATTAAACTATATGCACATTATTATGGTTAAGTGCTAATGTTGGCCATACACGATCAAGTATACTTGTCAAGTTTGCAGCGAACTTGACGCAGCATCCAGTAAACTTGATCGTGTATGGCCAGCTCCATATTTATTATGTCGGCTTCAAAGGCTCAACTTTGGTTAACGGATCTCTCTTGAGAATCCAGAAGGCCTGGAGTTCACTTCACCGCACTGCTTCAGTGCTGATTAGTAAAAGGGTTAGTGTTTAAATCGATAAAAAAAAATTGGATGGCTAGTAGGTTAGTCCTGTTATTTGGCTTCAACCCATTAACAGCCTAGATGCCTCCTAGATCTATTCAACATTATTACACCAGGGTAGATTGGTTTCATGTCACCCGAAGGCCTCCAATAGATGTCTTTGTAACACACGGATGAAGAGTCCGCTTCCAAATACATCACCAGCACTTCGAATTACATGTCAAAAAATTCATGAGATCTTAAGACGTTTCTTCTATAGTTTGACATTTGATGGTTTTTCAGGGTTGGTAGCTCGATCGGCCCTAATCGTGTAAACGACGCAGCGACTTATAACACTATACCCACAACGCAAAAATAGTATTATAACCTGGGTAATAGTACCCACGTGGTGGTTATCCCACCTGCTGAGTTAGTGAAAACTAACTAATTTTGCTTCGGCTGAGCAAAGCAGCCGAAGCAAATATGTGTCAGATAAATTTTAATTAAATATGACATATTATTACATAAATATTTGTGGTAGGGACTTGGAGATTTATGTATGTGAACATGTGAGCGCTAATTATCACATATTTTGTAACTTTAGTAAACAGCAATTTATTAATTACTATACCGACTTTATTATACTTATTTCTTCCTAGCATTATCACCGAAACTTGTGTGAGGACCTTCGTGAGGCAGTATGTTACATCAATTAGGACAACGCAGAGGGACTCTAAATTTTCATTCGCCACTGAGTTGTTTGTGTGATTATCCTTTTAGGAGGGGTACGGAAATTTATAGTTTTCCAGTTTGCTCCATTACACATAGCAGGCGCAGGTAGGGTGGGTTTTAACAACCCGTAACAACATCCCTGCGTAGTATGGGACTTGATTGATCGTTCTGAATTCAATAATAATAAAGTTATTACGTATGCGAAGAATCATTTGGATAATTCCTATTTTGTAGTCTCGGAAGAAAATATCTGAATAGGAAAAAATAAAAAGAGACTTTTATGCCTTCTTCTTTATTTGTCAACTGATATTTTTTCATTTCATAGCTTTTATAGCGGACATTAGTGTCTTAATTTTATAATGCAATAGAATATAGAATAAATATTTCATTTATTTATTTTATTTATTTATTTTTCTTAGTAGTAGCAGCTAACACAGTATTTATATCAAAACCAAGTAATTTTACATTCACAGGAGACTAAAAATTTGTATGGTACCTAACAATTTTGTTAGTAGAAAGAAAAATTCTGAAAATAATATGACTGTATGTTATTTATACCACTAGGAGGAATACGTTTATAATTCATAGAACTAGGGAACTCGATCCTTAAAATAAAAGGAGCAAAATATTAAATGTTTGTTAAAAATTAATTGCAATTGTTTCAGGAAAGTACCGTAACCGTATATTTTTGTTGTGTAAACCTAACCCGTACTCTGTAAAGACTCGTTGGTAAGTGAATAAATATCAATACATTCTGAGAAATTATGATATTCGTCTGTAACAAGGCAGGTAGATAGAGCTCTGATCGCTCAGTCAAGAGGCACGCCCGTGACTTGAGTGGCATTCAACAATATACGTATTAATCTATGATGACTTTCATGTTTGTACCAATTGAGCTATAGATTGTTGAATGAATGTGAAGACATGTCAAAATTTAATAAACTCTTAAGAAGTAGATAAAGCAACACTATTTTTAAACACTCTTTGAGAACCATAAAAAGTCTATAATGCGTTTCACATAAGTCTGTCTTCGCTATTATGTTGATTGGATTGAATTGAAATTCCAAAATAAAAATGTTATATGTAATGTAATGTTTTTGGAACGAAGTTCCTTATCGCGCGTTATGAAAGGGGGCTAGAAGGAAAATTTTCTTACGAAATGTTGGTAAGATACTTTTTGAAGTGATTCAGAGAGTTTTACAGAGATGGCGCTGTACAACTTTCTGAATCACGCTAACTTTCTGAATCACTTCAAAAAACAATACTTAAATCGAAAGGAACTTCGTTCCATCCGGGTGTCCATTGACACCTCTCATTCTTTTTTTTATTTCGTAAAGTATATTTATTACCTTTGATGAATCTGATAACAACGCGACGCTATTATTATCTCTGTGTGATCGGTAATTGTGGTTTTTGATTTTTAAGAACACTTATTTCAAAGATTGGTACATACAGCAAACTGCAGACATAAGTCAAACGCACTGTATTAAAATTAGTTTCAGAGATACCTATTCAAAATTTCGTTCTTGTGAGTTTCAACGTTTCGCACGCTTAATAATAAAGAGAAATAACTCAAAAATTATAAACTACGGGAAATCACGTTTTAAGTTTTGCATGTTTGATTAGTTGCACTAAATGAAAAAAAACCGTAAATATAGTCATATTTTCAAAGTAAAATTAAAATGAATCTGAAAGTAGAGATCTCCACCTTGAATTTGGTATAGCAATTATCATTTTACAATATTGGGAACCCCGAAAAAAACTAAATAGAAAAAAAAAACCTGCGACTTATTTCAGTTTATTACAAAACCATAGTAGTCAAACCCACATCAGTTATGGCACACAACTAAATAGTTCTCTTTAATTTTAAATGAAAAATTAAATCATAGGTAGTAATTAAACTTATATCTTTTTTGATCTGTAAGTATAGGACTACTGAAATTTATATCAAAACATTGCTCTTTTTTATTTATTCTATTTTTAAAAGCATAATTTGAGACTGAAATAAATTTTATATTCACAGAAATATTAGTAACATGATGATGAAAACAATGAAAACAAAACAAGGACTTGGCTTGGATACTATTTAATCAACATAAACTTATATTTTTAAAGTTTTGCACCGTAAAACTTACAAACAGAAAATATGAAAATAACATTAAAAAATAGGAACTTATAACATAAACTAAAACAGCCTCGTTAATCTTGATACCTAAATATCAAAAAATTAAAAAAAATATTGTTTTAATTAAATTAGGACGCCTCAAATACTTGTTAAGGCACTTTTTATTCTATTTAGACTTGGGAATAAATTGAGATTTGGAGCTTAAAACAAACTCAAAAACTCTAACAAACAAAGATTTAGAAGTTCCCGTAAGTCCTTCTTCCCACGCCGTATGGGTGTCGTAAGAGGCGACTAAATCCGACCCAAGGGTGGTAGGGCCTCGAGGGATTATATTGGTAATATTGATTTTAATTGTTAATTAATACCATTATTACTATTATTATTTTTCCATGGGGTTCACCTGAATAGCTACCACCCTTGAGCATGAGTCAGCCGCCAAACGACTCGTCCTGTTCCGGTTGGGGGCTTGAGAGCCAGTTCTTTCTTTCTTTTTCTTCTTTCTTTCCTGGCCGGCAACGCATCAGTGATGCTTTTGGTGTTGCTGATGTCAATGGGCGACGATAGCCACTTACCATCAGGGGATCGTCAGCTCGTTTGCCGGCTATTTCCATAAAAAATCTCTTTTGTTTTCGTACAACTTGTTAAATGAAAATAATAATTGATAAAAATTTAATGACTTGTTTAATAAACTTTGTTCACATAATAACAACTACACTAACTCCCAGCTAGTCTGGATTCTCTGTGTTGTGGGAGGCTAGGATTTACCCAACCATTATGAAATAACAGAAATAAGTATGAAAATTACGGAAAAAGACATTAAAAGAGAAGAACATGTTATCTATAATAATAATATCTTAGCCGATTTCGGCCACAGCGACTGCTGGGCAGGCTCAGCAGCTGGCGTCTCGTTAGTCCGCACGGTCGTGTGCTCTCATGTGGCTGTTGTAGCCAATTTAGGCCTTAAACGTTTTTGAGCATCTCGGACAAGTGAGTACGCCGCCACTATAGTGATAGTTTAAAGCCTTTGGTGGTCTGGCTTTTAGCTCGTCTCTTTTTGCATTAAGCTCGTCTCTGCGTAAGTTTTCAAAGGCGTCGGTCTTCTGCATTACAAGACGTCTCCATTCCGGGCGGTTTACAGGAGATGACTCCCACGTCAAAGAGTCAATACTGCAACTTATCATAAGTTTTTTAAGTACATCTTTGTATCGCAAGAGCTGTCCGCCGTGCTTGCGCTTGCCATCTTGAAGCTCGCTATAAAAGATGCACTTTGCTATTCTTTCGTCTGGCATGCGGAATACATGACCACACCACCTTAGCTGACGGCGCATCAGATATGCTTCAATGCCGCAGATCTTAGCGCGTCGAAGAACTTCAGTATTTCTGATGCGGTCCGTCCAGTGGATGTTCATGATATCCCGAAGACATCGGAGATTGAATTGGTCTAATATCTTTATGTGCCTGCGGTAGAGGCACCATGTCTCTGAGCCATGTAAGGCTTGGCAGGATAATAGCTCTGTAAACAGCAATTTTTGTAGCCAGATTTAGATCATGCGAATGAAAGACTTTAGTTCTAATTTTGCCGAAAGAGGCTAAGGCAGCATCGATTCTGCAGTTTTGTGATGTTATTGTGCTTCCCAGGTACTTGAACTTATCTACACGTTTCAGAACGTCTTCATCAAGACAGATTTTCAGAGGCCCGTCTATTCAAGCGTCTGTAGTCATGACTTCTGTCTTACTGACACTTATCTTAAGACCGAACTTGTTGCACGCCTCGTCAAAACCAGCCATCAGCTGTTGTAGAGAAGTTGGGGAATCTGCTAAAAAGCATAAGTCATCCGCGTACATAATCTCGGTGATCATTTTATATCATACCTTAGTGCGGGCTTTCAGCCTAGCAAGGTTGAAAAGCATTCCATCAGTTCGGAAGCGAATGTGGATGCCTGCAGATACTTTTTGTAACGCCTCGTTGACCATAGCTGCAAAATTGATGGCCAACAGCGTGGGAGCAAGAACACAGTTATCTATAATAGTTAGACAATAACTTAATCGTTACGTGTGTTCGTGTGTGTGTGTGTGTGTGTGTGTGTGTGTGTGTGTGTGTATGTATTGTATTGTATATACAATCGAGTTACAAATAACCCTGTATATATTAAATCAAAGTTATCGTTGAACGGATTAATATTTTCCATGTTCAAGAAATTTTCTTGATCTTGTGAATCCTGAAAGAAAACCATTTACGAGTATTAGGGTTGCACTTACTTGTTTATTTGGAAATAGCAACGTGTTTATAAGGAAGTACATAATAAGTGCCTTATAGTTGATACTAATTCTTCCTCATTACCGCCTGCTGGGAAAAGTAAACCTAAAATCTTTCGGCCTCGTGAAAACATTTTGCGTAGTTGCAGTGCCTATTTAATCAGAAAAAGTCATAAATTAAAAACATAAATTAAATTTATTTTTCTATTAATTAATAAACTGAGATAAAAACAAAAATTTTACCCAACTCTTATTACATTTTGGTGATAAGCTGAAATAGGTTAGAATGTTACAAAAAAGTGATAGAATTTTAAAAATAAACTGAAATAACTCAAGTTACTATTTAAAACCAAAAAAACAATTTAAAACTAAACTGAAATAAGTACAAATTATGCATTTGACAATGCCATATTTTAAATATTAAATAGAATGATATTGAAACATAGCATTTTATGATTTAAAAAATATGAATAAAATACTCACGTTTTAACTGTAAACAGCAACAATCGATTTTCTGCCGCAAAAACACACGTCTACTTTTTGCAAAGATTGGGGCATCACTAAATGGATCGCTTTTTGACAGACAACATGGTCCATCCGTTTGGAATGAAAGAGGCGACCGATCTTTTATCTCGCTCATATTCGTCCATATTGAACGGCTGTCGAACTCTACCTATTCTTTTCGCATTGTTATTGCGTTTTGTTACAAAAACTAGATTTTTTTCAATTTTTGAGTTATTTCTCTTTATTATTAAGCGTGCGGTTTGTTATTTTTATAAAAATAGCCAAGAAATGAGCAGACGAGCCTCCTGATAATAAGTGGTTAACCATCGGTAATTAACATCAATAACATCAATGTTGGTCAGACTGGCCAGTGAAGAAAGAATCGAGAAGAAGAAAGTTTTCGTCCCTGGAAACTTTACCAAGACAGGATTAGTATTGTGACATTGTAAAACAAGCGGGGACAAGAAAAACACCAAACTTGGGTCGTTATGTCCGTTGAGAGGGTAAGCCAAGTGCAAAGTTTCCCCCATTTGGTACGAGGTAGTAAATCGTGCCTTTCCTGACTAACGGATTCAAAAGTGTTAACATCTCAGGAACTTTTCATTCTATTACCAGTTTATCCGTACTAAGTTGTCATACTGAGTTAGTGCAAAACGAGGGTTGAATTAGCAAACTCGAATCTTATTCGGAGCTAGTCTTCCATGGAGTTTCTGAACTAGAAAGAGTTTCTGAGCTTTCCTTTAGATTCTGATCATAAGCAAAACTTTTAGATTTCAGTCTTGTAAATGGACCTTTGTCAAACTCTATGAATAGAAATGAAACGAAATAAATGCTTACAGTACTAATACCACAAAGTAAATAAACGGAACAGTCTAAACTTCTAAAGAGCGTGCAAAATTGTTAGTGTTACATATTAAGGAAGGGTTGAGACAGCCTCATAGAATTTAATCAACA
Source organism: Thymelicus lineola (assembly GCA_963932265.1). Classification (NCBI taxonomy): domain Eukaryota; kingdom Metazoa; phylum Arthropoda; class Insecta; order Lepidoptera; family Hesperiidae; genus Thymelicus; species Thymelicus lineola. Next base: position 9,615,304 of record OZ010694.1, on the reverse strand, counting down.
AAATGATTGTATTTTTTATGTAGGTAAATAAAAATTTGTTTTACAAATAACTTACTCTAAATATTTTATTTTTATAATTTTTATTTTTCAATAATTTGTTGCGCCATTTAGAGATAATTGAATGATAAATTATAAATCTAACTTATAAGGTATTAAAAAATGTCTGCCCCGGGAATGAAAGCTGGGGCCCTTAGTTTTGCAGCCTACCTGCAAAACGTAGTTACTCTCGACTAATCATGACTAATGAAATCCGAGTACAGAAACAAAAGGTAATGGTAATACCAATAGTTTTTGGAACTACTCATTTCAGAACCAATCTTAGTCGGTCAGCTCCTGTAGCGCGCATTTCCCACCTGTACAACGAAATGGTAAAAATAAACCGAGTCTTGACGGATGTCGGAGTGGATACTCCGATAGCCTTCCCAGTTATCTGACCAAACTCAGGAAGTCTGACGTACCAAAGGTACCGTCTAGTCATACGTACCGAATACTTGTGTTAAGTTTTCTTTTATTTTCTTAATTAAAATTTTACTAGTATGTAAGAAACAAGTTAATATCTTAGTAATCATGCTGTGATTACCTGTAATTATTAGAACAATTAGATATAAGTATCCGAGACCAAAAATTTATTTTTAGAATTCAAGTTATGTGTATCTTATGTTGGTAATCCAATAAACAAAGAAATAAACAAACAAATATTCACCAACAAGTTGCCGGTGAAATGTTTGGCTTTAAAGTGCTTGTTTTGGTTAGAGTCAAGTGTCCCTGATGGCTAAACTGTTGGAGTTGGACAAGTGAAAAAATTCTCAAAAATAGGTTATAATATGATGAATTTACAAGGAAAACTATCACGGCTATGTTAGCATAAGTAGTTAATGAGTCCATCCATCCATCCATCCATCAGCCCTTAGAGGTCCACTGCTGGATATAGGCCTCCCATAACTTGCGCCACTCTAACCGGTCCTGAGCCTTCTTAATCCAGCGGATACCCGCTGTCTTCTTCAGGTCGTCAGTTCAGTCCAGTTAATGAGTAATAGTCGATAAACTTACTACTTCGGAACCCTACATTGCGCGTGGCCTGACACGCATTTGCCCGGTTTTTTATGTTTGACTTCCACCGTGTGTGAATACATAGAACATATTTTTTACTTGTTTTAATAAACTATCTCTATTATTGGCTTCACCCTGTTTGATAATAAGTGGCTTTGTAGTAATATGTTGTATAATAAAGCGCCCTCTAATGGTGAACGCACATTTATCAGCATCGACATATTATGCGTCGGCATATGTCATCCGCATCGGGCTCTCATTATGATTTCATACAAATGCGATGCTGACAGCGCGGACGATGCCGATAAATGTGCGTTCACCATTAGACCTTCTGTAGCTCGAGTGTGAGTTTCTAACATAAAACGGCTAAACGCAACTATCGCGTTAATCGAGATGACTCAAACATTTTAGTAAACATATTTTATGCGAGTGTGTTCCTTATACATCGTCAACGTTGAATGTAACTTATTATACGAGTGGAGGCATTTTGACGTGTGCGCGAGTGTAAGTTACTATTTTGTAGTTAACTATTGAAAAAATACGCAACCATAGTAGTAGAGTTACTCACTTGATGTTTGACAAGTGAAACGCATTTTTTGGTAATAGTTTATTTGATTTTATTATGGATAGCCTCAGGGATTATTTACAATAAAATTACACATAAATTTTTCCTTCTCTTTGCATATTTATATTTTCAATATTTCCAATAATACAATACTATTTTGCTATTTTTAGCTTGACAATGAAATGACAATAGTGTTATTCTCAAATATTATGGTAACCACAACAGGGTTGCTCATCTACAATGTACAAATGTAGGGTCGCTAAACATTCATTTATTAAAATAGGCTTACAGTATGAAGTGAAAATTGATTAAGCAATATGTTGAATGGAGCAGCGCGTAATTACCTACTTTGCTTGGAAGATGTTGGCGGAAGCCCAGGCTCAAGATAAGCGCAATCATCAGCGAAAACAACGGCCTATATTCCGAGCCTCTTTTAAAGCATCCCATTATATCATCCCGATTCCCGACACATGTAAATAATCGAATGTCAATGAATAAAGTTTTGAATTTTCAAGTACAAAGTTTTTTCGTATGCTCTTTATTTCGAAAATCCTAATTTTTACCTTTTCTATCTTTGCATATAAATAAATTAATAAAATTAATTATTAACTTCTTTGCATAATTGGCCAATGAATTATATAAAAATTGAGAAATTGAAAAATCTACCATACGGGGTATACCCACGACCATCGAATTTCGAGTCCGAGCTCTTAGGCGCTACGCCAACTCAACTCGTGCTATATAATATGCATCTTCGTAATTAAAGTAATATTCATAAGGTATGAAACTTTTTTATTTTCATGTAATGTGCGTAACAAAAACGTCAAATGTTTGATATCATAGCATCACGATGCTATTGTTTTATCTCATTTCTTCTTTAAGTTTAAAGCGGAACACCTATAGCTCATTCATAAAAAAACATAATGCGCCTAAAATAAGTTTCACTTGACTGCCTCTGTAAGCTTAGTAATAGTGTACTTTTAAAATTAGATGAGTTGTAAGTGCAACTATGCTAATAACTAGAGATGCGCCGAATAGTGGTTTCACCGAATAGCCGAATACCGAATACTATTCGGTTTAACCTTTACCGAACCGGATATTCGGCCGAATTATTCGGTTTACCATTTACCATTACCATTTACCAAAAATATTGTTTTGAGGTTTAAAAATAAATGCTCATTTAAGGTATGAAATAAATGTTGACTATCCGAATACCGAATACTATTCGGTTTAACCTTTACCGAACCGGATATTCGGCCGAATTATTCGGTTTACCATTTACCATTACCATTTACCAAAAATATTGTTTTGAGGTTTAAAAATAAATGCTCATTTAAGGTATGAAATAAATGTTGACTATACTAAGTAACTATAGGTTAAGAAATAAATATGTTGACTTGAGGTTTCAAAATGCTTAAATGTGATATGAAGTTTAATTGCTTTATTTTGTTAGCTTTATTCAACAAATTATTCCTCATAGGATTTCTTTGACTTATAATATAACATAGATCTTACATAAGAGGTTTTGTCTTTTAGTTCTATACCGTGTAGTGTAGTCAAGAAAATAGAAATACTCAAACCGAATATATTCGGCACCAAAACCGAATAATTCGGCCGAATACAAATAGTGAAAAAGAAGCCTAATACGCCGAGTACCGAATATCAAACGAATATTCGGCGCATCTCTACTAATAACGAAGTGAGCAAACGAATAACTTTTTCGTTGATGTTTAAGGAACTCACACTCGCATAAAATACGTGTACTAAAATGTTTGAGTCATCTCGATTCCCGTGATAGTTGAGTTTTTAGTTTTTTTTTAGAAACTTACACTCGAGCTACTTATTTTAAAAGTAGGTACACTATTCCTAAGCTTACAAAGGCAGTCAAGTGAAACTTATTTTAGGCGCATTATGTTTTTTTTATCAATGAGCTATAGCTGTTTCGCTTTAAGCTTAAAGAACAAATGAGATAAAACAATAGCATAGCATCTGTTACTATGACTACTATTATGTTTTGTTACTATGACGACCTATTACCAAACAATGCGTTTCACTTGTCAAACATCGCACACGTCAAAATACCTCCACTCGAATGGTTACATTCAATGTTGACTAAAAAGTTCACGTAAACGATATTTTGAAACTCACACTCGCAGTGTAGTTGTTTTAACTGTCCGCTAGAGGCGCTGACAATAACTCCATACATTTTGATTGCATAGACGCAAACGCGTTGGTGAAGTAAATGCTTGCGAAAACTCACACTTGAGCTACTGTCCACGTAGACGCACGTCATACGCTCGCATGTTTCAGTATGCTTGCATCTTGCGTAGTCAAAATGCGAAATCTGCATAGTCACATTTATCTATTGCCTATATTTTTGCAATCGTCAAATGAAGTGCCGTGGAAAATAGGCCTTAATAAAAGTATGAGCAATTTTCATTGACATATTGCTTATTGCGCTCAGTATTTTGGCAATCACACGTAACTCGAGCTTACTCGTAAATTGTAGTTACGTATGAACTTAATGGATAGAGACAATATAAAGTTAGAGTAGAAAGTTGGTCATGAAGCTATGAGAAAGTTCTTCATTTGGTCGTATAGTTAGAGAACTTAGTAAGTTAATCTTAATTTTTCATGCACTCAGGTACTTTTTGCAGTGTATACTTAACAAATATAATAATTATAATCTAAAATTTTAACAAAAAAAAACTGACTTCAAATGAAAAAGCCACATAAAAATTTTGTAGTAAGTTTGGACATGAAGTGCTTGATCTGTTTTATTAATCGTTTGACAAATAGAAATAAGTGTGTGTGTACTTATATACACGCACGCAAGAAATTCTTTGGCGTAACAGAATAAAATAGTTAAAGATTTCATTCCGTATGGCTCAACTTTTGTTCGTAAAAGGCATGTTGTCAGCTAACTAACTTCAACGTGTCGCTTTTTGGCTGTCGGTGTGCGCGTGCATAGTAAAAATTTTACTCCCTTTTTTTTCAAACATGCCAAAACAAGTAGATATAACTTTAAAAAGATAAGTCAATTCAAAAAGTTTTATCTAAATATTTTTTTCGAGTGTGAATACTGTACTAAAACAAGTTTTCCAAAGCGAAGCGAGGACGGTTCGGGTACCTACCTAAAGATATCTAATAAGATTATTTAGCATATTTTCCTATACGGATAACTAGAACCGCAATTCAAGTTCCCTTCACAATAAAAATACAATACCGCATAGACATTTTATGCGTAGTCATAATCTAGTGATTTGACTCCCCTTTTGATCGACTCCCTTCCCCCTTCACTATTTAAATTTCCACCCGTTTTACACAGTTACAATTAGAGGTCCTATACGGCAGTAAAAGCAATAAAATTTTACTTTTTAATCGTTACACAAATGCATTTTATGGGCATTTGCTTGCAAAGCAAATTTATATCGCATGTGTGCAGCTTGTAAATTGCATTTTATGGTGACTTTGCCCCTTTATAGCCTTTTCCGATAAACATGACACAGTGAAATCGCGCTTCAATCTACAATCTCGTCATGAACAGTCAATAGCCTATAATGAAATTCCCAGCTACGTCAGGTATTGCAGATTGCGTCGAATATGCCCTCTGGGGGCGCACAAGGCAACCCGCTTACGGAGTTGCCATTTCGAAATGACACCCCAATTTCATCCGAATATCAGTCTCAGATGCAAATGTAGTTAAACAGAGATGAGTTTATTCATGGAATTCTAGGTAAGGTTTGTATTATAGTGGTATAATAAATATACTTTAACAATTAGTAGATACTATAATCCATCCAATTTATTATATTGTGTTTGATGCATGCATTTAGTGATGTCTTTATATTGTCACGTTCTTCCTATGAATATCATTAAATTAAATCAAACTACAATTTCTATATCAAAAACATACACATACTACCTAATAAGAAAAGGATGTGAATAATCTTAAGTATGTTTTATTAAATACCATCGTCAAAACCTTTACTTAAATATACCTATAAATCTGTGAAGTCGTTATAGAGTACTTGTTAATGTTATTCATCAATTACCAGGTTTATTATTATTTCATTTATTCCCCCGTCATTATCCATTAACGTTTGGGTAAGCTAACGTGATGGGTCACGATATAACCCTCTAAGTGAAAGTAGGGAAGTGACTGAGTTTAGAATGTTCAGGTTAACTAACATTGTAGAGACACGTAGTAAGAGTACTTTAACTTTTATTAAGCGCCGTTAAGTTTTTGTCTGTAAAGTACAGATAATTTAAGGAAGCCGTAGTCGTAGTTTATGTTAGCGAAAAGCACTTTGTAATTTTAAATAATAACTATGTAATCTAATTTAAAAACTATTTGAGGATATATTTACCGGAATGCCAAGGAAGGGTAATTTAATCATCATTTTAGAAATCGTAGTTTTAGTAATGTTCCAAAACAAGGAGCAGTTGACTAAACTAATTCAGATGGGACCAACTTCTTGTTTTTTTATAAAGTAACTTTTTTAAATGTGGTTTCAGCTTGAGTTTTTTTTTGGTAACTATTCGCATATTCACAAAAATAATCAGGTCTGTAGCAATTCATTTCCTGGCTGAAGGCGAGTTTGTTATTTGGTTATGCAGGCAAACAGTGCCCACTCGTTTATTAAAATTTCCATGCGATGTTTACTATAAAGCCAAAAACCAAACAAACAAAAACTTGTTTGCTAAAAACGTGAATTTAAATGCGTTTACCATTTTTCTATACCGTGATTTTATTCCACTTTTTATTAATACTGCCGTCATACGGTGAAAGGCCGTAACTCAATTTTTGACAAAAATGAGTTAAATATAGATTCGGAATCACCAAGAAATTTCCAACCTTTCTGTGTAGGTGATATAGCTCTAACTCAATCGTAGCCCGAGTTACAAGTAGATAAAAAGGCGTAACTCAGTCCCTGAAACGTTGTTATCTAGGATGAATAGCCATAAATTCGTTTTTTAAGCCCTTTCTTATTAGTAAAAGCAATTCGCATGTTTGAAAAGCCGTAATTTCATTTTTAGGCCTTTTCAAATTAGCATAATTCACCAGCAATGATTCGATATCCTACAATCAAAAACCCTAATAGACGTTAGGGCTTTTAATTATTGTATTCTCGCCGAACTTTACTGTTAATTTTCAAATAACTTACATATTTTGAGTTATTGGTCGCGGCACGACCACTGACCAACAACAGACGGGCTACCGACCGGCCTAGTGCACCAGCGGCACATAATTATTATAAGAAATTGTAACATATCATTTAAATTCATTACAAGTACCTATTGAGTAAACGAGTAGTTTTACTTCTAATCAACCAATGACCACTTACCATCAGGTGGCCTGTCTGCTTTGTCGTCAGTCCTTCAGGATATAAAAAAAGACATTTTGTCAAAGACTGATAATAATAAATAAGTTTTATGTCACCAAATCTTATGAAAATACTAATGATAAAAGGCGTAATGTTTTAATTAAGGCTTTTCTTTTGAAAAGGAATAACAGTATAAAATCTTCGATTCTAGCGAGAAAAGACGTTAACTGAAATCATAACAAGAAAAGACCTAACTATCTAGTTGAGGCTTTTCTGTTTAGGGTTGTATAATTTTCCTTATATTTTTTCTAAAATGAAAGGGAAAATTGAATTAAAAAAAAAACTGTGTTTCAGTTTATAATTAAAACCAAATGTAATAGAAAAAAGATTAAAATCATAAAAAAAGCCTGTAGATAGTGCTTAAAACTTTGCTTCTGACAAAAGTGCAATTATCTCAAAACTACTTTTTCGTAGTTACGGCCTTTCACCATATGGGGGCAGAATAGTAACCAATGGGAGTAGTTACTAAAGTACCTAGTTAGGTACTTTAGTCGTTTCTCTAGTATGGACACTCATACATGAACTCCAAAGTTATAATACATTTTTCGTGAATAGCCAACCCTTATTCAATAATTCTAAAATAACAATGGTTTCCTATTTGTGGTACCTTGATTATAAAAAGACTAAATAAAAGTTCAAGTAAGGCTTGAATTCCTTCGCTCATATCGGTTGCAGACATCGGTCGAGCGTACCAATATACATCGTGAACTATGAATCCTCTCACTGCAATGTTGGAAGTAATCAAGTAGCAACATCGCAGTATGGTGCAAGACAGAACGCAATGTACATTCATACGCGCGACCGACTTCACGGTAAGTTGTCATTACCAATCATGGACGTCACGTACATCGATGTCATCCTCAATATTTTTTCCTACTTTACACCTGCGTTATTTACAAAGTTTTGAAGTTATATTTATTATCAGGCATTTGGATAAAAATATGAGAGTAAAATTTTTACGATGCGACAGCCAAAAAAGCGACATGATGTGGATTGCTAGCGCGCACCGGGTCGTGGGTGCGAGCGAGAGGTACTTATAAGTAAGAGGCAAGTATAACTTCTTACGTTCGTACTTAAGAACACACACATTTTTTTAATACGGATTGTCATATTTTTACTACAATTTTCCTCCACATTTGACGTACTAATGAAATAGTCTTACCTTGGCAATCTAGCAGTTTCATTGTGTCTCCTAAACATATAAATTTACGTGCCTATATACTTTACCATGTACGTAGAAAATACGCATGTATTTCTCCGTAAACTAATACAACATTTAACAATTTAGTCGGCGCAAAATCCTATGGGCGCCATAACTTCATATTTACGTCGTGTAGATGCGTAACCACGCGCAGTAGGCCTGGTGCCCGTAATGAAGGAACGTCGACTTTGAGAAGGGTTGTGTCTGCTTCGCTAATACACAATTTTATTAAATGGAGCCATTAACTGACGTGATTTTGTTAGCAATTTACTCTTATAACGCACATCCTGCTTTATGTTATGAATTTTTATTATTCAACATAACTTAGATGAATTTGACAACCCGTGTGACGCAATGGTGGTTTTCCACTTTGGGTTATCTGGAAGAGAGCGATAAGATCGCTAAGCTTTTTAGCGATAAGATCGCCTATTGTATACTATCCATTGTAGTTGTTATGTACATGTGCATTTTATTCTGGTGTGCAATAAAGAGTTTTGTATTGTATTGTATTGTAATAATATTTGTATGCCTATTACAGGCTAAGTGCATCAAAGTACTTAATGCAAATAAATAAATTGAATTGAATTGTAATGGTTACCATGCCGGATCCCAAACTTGCCAACTCTGAAGCTGTAGAAAACTGTAACATTATGCTTAGAAAACTGTAAATCTACAGCTTTTCTTAAAAATAACATAAAATAGAAAGAAAATTATACTTGTATTCGTAAATCAACTTTACATCTAAAAAAATTACACAATTTCTAATTAGCGCTAGTATTATAAAGAAAAAACTGTAGATTTGCAGGTCTAAACAAGAAACTGTGAAGATATCGAAAAAACTGTAGATCTACAGTTAAAACTGTAGAGTTCGCAACACTGACAAAATTATTGGCCGGCGTAGTGTTAAGGCTCCGCGTATGGATTACAATTATAATCAATAATATTACTGGTACTTGTTATCTTTCCATCCAGCTTGGCTTGTTACTATACTCTCTACAACTGACGCAATCCGGAGCTTGAGAGTCAGTTCATTCTTTCTTCCTTCTCTTTCTTCCTTCTCTTTCTTGGCAGGCAATGATTAAGCGATGCGGGTGATGACTAAAGTATTATTGATGTCCATGGGCGACAATGATGACTTACCATCAAGTGGCCCGTGTACTTGGTTGTCAGCATGTTACTAAAATAAGTGAATAGTTTAAAAACTAAATAAACAGTTTTATAGTGTGTGTGTAAAATTGTGACCGTGCTGTTAACCATTTTGGAGTTCCCTTGTCTGGAGAAAAAGTAAAAGTATTATCAGGTCATGCATATCATAAGAATGTCATTGGAACCATAGCAAAATGCAAAACTTCAAATTCGTAACATCAAAGGAAGTAGTTCTAATTCATCTCGCAATATTTGACTCAAACTGACAGGGCAAGTAAAATAAAACCGTTTATTATCTAAAACAAAACTTGATAAGCTTGTTAGAGAAATAATATCGGTTTCTAGATAACGTATAGTATTCACAGTTTATCGCCGTTTTTAGTACACTGTGTTTAAGTTTAGCTATAAGATTCATTCTGAATATTCGCTGTTATCAACCTGTTATGCAACTTTGTCTTACATTTCACAAGTAATAATATTTTATGTAATAATTATATTTTTTTCACACGAGTAGTTTCACTAAATGATATCTGTTCATACTACTTAATATTTCTTTAGCCCATATAAATATTGTTTATTATTTACTCCGTACATTTGAGACAATAATTACTGTTTATTTTATTTTAAGCAGTTTAGAAATAAAAAGAGGTATCTTTCACACCAAATTTTTTTTTTCAAGCTCATTTCACACACTTCATCGATCGAGGATCCATAGTACTCGTATAATACGAAAAATGTTATGCTTTAGTAAATTGCGTTTTGCACAATCAATAAACTAATGCGAACTTTGAACTGCGCTTTTTTAGCCACAAAATATTTTTAACGTGATAACGTTTATAAAGACGATGAGCCTGAGAGGCATTCACGAAAACCGAGTAACGGCCGGAGTAACGTCACGGAAGCGCGCGCAGCATTAGAGAGAGAGGCACGCTAGACCGGCCGTCTCTCTCCCACTCAAGCGTAATCGGTCCGCTTGGAAGGCATTTTTCATTTCATTTTTATTTTATTTTACAATCTTTTGAAAAGAAATGATTTCTCGTAGCTCGTACGTATTATTATTATATGAAAACGAAAATCTACAATAGCGTCATCTCTGTTTATAGGTATGAACTACTTGAAAGAACTTTACACAGTACATCGACTCGGACTTTAGTTGTAGTCAAGAAAATCACAGATGTCGCGCAGCTCCTGATATTTAAAACGATTTAAACCAAATTTTCAACTCAAATATGTTTAAAATCGTATAGTTAGTATGAAATTTAATATTATAATCTAGCTAGATACGCGGGTCGCGTGTCTAGCTAGATTATAATAATAATATAATAGTGTACAAACCACTTGATAATGATTGCTTTGGGAACATTGTGTATTGACTTGTTGTTTTGCGTCAAGATTAGTTAAGTTTAAATTCTATGTAGACATAAACACCATACACATTATTTTAGATAGGTCGCCCTCCGGCTAGGTGGACTGATAAATAACTTAAAGAGACCGTGGAAAGCCGCAACATTAGAGGGCCTAAGACAGGTTGGAGCGGCGTCAATTGGACATAGATAGTATGCATACATAAAACATACATCATACATAATAGATACATACATACCTCATTGCCTGCGAGGTATTGTGGGCTCGATTCCCGGCCTAAGTGTACTTTGTTAGATGTGTTTATAAATGTTAAAGTCTGTTCAAAGGCCGAACGTATACGTAAAGTCTATTTGTATGTTTTCATGTTTTTGATATCTATACCACCCGTAACACAGCGAACCTTAGTATGAGTTATTGCAATTCTATCTATAGATAAACAGTCAATACTTATACCTATTAACTAACACCTTTACATACTCCCGCGGGATTAGGTACACACATAACAAATTAAAAATGTTGTGTATCACCTAAATTCCGTCTGCGGAAAATTCGTTGAAAACAAAACGTCGAATTTTCCGCAAATCCCTAAATTTTGTAGTTTTTCTACAAATATACCTTCGGTCCAGTTTTACTTTAATCGAGGTACATCTCACACTGAATATTATACCTATATGAAATGTTAAATTTAGCATTCCCAAGATGTATAGAGCCATCGCAGAGATGGCTGAATAAAGATGTGATTTATCGTTGCATCGAAATGAAAATTTCAAAAGAAGGAAAAATTATTATTTACTATTGACAAGTTAAAGACCTAACTATACGTTGTTTTAATGTGAACTCTTTCTTCTAAAGGATTAAAATATAGCCCCTGATATAAATAATTCCATTTAGGTTCACCGAAATAAAAGTAATATTTTGTTGAAAAGCATAAACTACGCCCAAGTACAGTGAGAATTTATGTCCATCAAATAATTTTGCAGATGATACAATCTAAAGCATCTTTGATAAGTCTGAAAGGGTGAAAGTTTTCAAAATTTGACGTTCATAAGTGTATTACTATTCCTCCTTCAATCTGCAAGCTAGCAGCGTGGTGGAGTAAGCTCTAGGTCTGATGAAATACAATAGACCTGTGCCCTATAGTTGCTCATTAATGGGTCGAAGCCAATTTTATTATTAAATTACATGAAATAAATGACTTGAATTTGAGTCGCAGTTTAAGGTTATCATATTGCATGCATTTATTTAACAAAATATTAGGCCGTGCAATTGTGTTGCCAGCTAAAACGAAAGTAGAGAATCTAGTTTTTGCAGAGTTTTACAACCCTTAATTTATTTTCAAGAACATGATATGTTACCAATACATTTAAAATGCGAAACCGTAAGACACGAGAATTCATTAAGAATGACCGAAATTAAGGATAATAATCGATTTCTTACCCTAAATAATATTATCAAATGATATTTAAAGATATTCGGTCTCATCCAAAAGTTTCACTGGCATTTTATTCGCTTCAGGGTTGAATCAAATCTACATGCAATCATCGATTTCGTCGATGCGCTTCGAGATGTCAAATTGTATATTTTCAATATTTCCTGCAGCAAGACATTGAAATCTCATATCGACGCGACATATCCTACAAATTTGCTCAAGGATTCCGGAATATTTTAGCAAGAGTATATTTTCTGGAATGTAATATCGGGGTTATTTTAAAGTCATCCTTCTCGTGATATTATCTGGAATTTATCTTGGGTAGCTTTACGGTAAGGGTTAAATAGAGCATTATTATCATAATGTATAATAATATTGTTTTTAAAAGGATAATTTATTGGTAAAACCTCTTTAACGTGGATCACATTCATGTGTTATTCCTGTTTTCAGTATTCCAGTATTCAGATTTTTTACCCGACTGCTAGTAAGGGTTATATATGTATTTATGTTTGTTTGTTTGTATGTATGTATGTATATTTGTATGTACGTATGCATGTAATATTATTTATTACCTCGTATTTTCCAAACCGCTGAACGGATTTTTATAATTAAGATATCGTTAGATTCGTCTTGATAACCCAAGTGTTCTAAGATAAGTGAAATAAAAACAAATATGGTGGCTGTGAGATGCCATTGTTGGAAGTATCAAAAAATAAAAATAAATCGAATAATGCAATATGGGTATCAAATTAAAGGGCTAACCATAAGGATTTCAAAAAGGTATATTATAATAGTTTTTTGACAGCAAGCGGTTTTTTTTTATACTAGTTTTTTGATTCTTTATTTGGCAACACTCTTAAGCTTTGCTTTCTTTAAGTTTTCTTGTCCATCTGGATTATCCAGAATCAATAATGGTATCAATAATGTTTTAAATCAATAATGGTACTTATTACTTGTATTGTACGCGCTAGGATAATATTTTCTTCTTCTTACCTTAAAATAATAGTCTTGTTATTTAAAAGCTAGAAAAGTTGAATGATATTATTAATATTAAGAATAATAAAATAGAAACTCTTCAAGTTTGTAAGCTATCCACAATCCATTGATTGTATAAGATTACTCGTACTAAGCTCTTCATATCTTTATTATTATAAATAACCTTTTCTTTTGATCCTTATAGCTGTCATCATATTATCATTTTTTGTTTTATACTTTATGTACACCGCTACCCTTTTTCTTTCTTTCTTTATATTGTGTCATCCTCTTCCGTAAGGTTGCCTGGAAGAGATCGCTGTTTAAGCGATAAGGTCGCCTTTTTATACCGTACCATGTTTTATTACTGTGTATTTATTTCTGGTGTTGAAATAAAGAATATTTGGATATTTTGTATTTGTATGTCTATTTTATTCCGGTCTACTACAAACTACTACTTTTTTCTGACAATTTTCGATTACTTTTACGTTCAATTTCTGATTAAGTCTATTTCTTAATGCGATGCAATGCAAACAGCTGCTGCACAGAGATTGTAGGTTGTATTTTGCCGAGTTTGTATCTGTGGGTTGTCTCGTTCTGAAATAGATATTGTGCAAATCCATTGACGTTTAGCTTCAATAGTTAGTGTAAAAACCAGGACTTCTTCACTAATTTCAGCTTGTTTTTGGAATGTAAATTTGATGTAGGATTTAAAATACACATGACTATAAATGGCAGGGGTTTAAAAAAATAAAATAATAATAATTTAGTTAAAGCTGTGCACACTGCACAATCGTTTATTCAAATTTTTGTTCTTCACCCACATATCACTATAATTAATGATGAACTATAAACAAAGTCTACCAAATCATCTTTTAAAAACATTTGTGATAAACACCAGTCAATAACCTGATACTATTTAAATAAATAACTATATTTCTCTAACACAAGTGAATAAATAATTTAATCGCTCTTTCGCTTTAGGGGCCGTCCATTAATCACGTGATCTTTTTTTAGCATTTTTTAACCCCCCCCCTCCCCCTTGGTGATATGTAGTGAGGTTTAAGACTACCCCCCCCCCCCCTCCCCCAACATCACGTGTATTTTTCCTTTCTTATACTCTGCAAAAAACAGATCACCTACTTTCGACATTGTTTTAATCCAAAACATGCCGAGCCGGTAGTCGGTGGCGGCGCGTGAGGCCTTCGTTCGTTGCCTGGCAACGGCAAGTCAAAGTCACACTACGCGCTACTTTTCTATTTAAAAATCGCGCTTTTGACGAAAAAATAAATACACGTGATATCTTACTACACCCCCCCTCCCCCTTCGTGATATTTTCGTGATTTTTGTCAAACCCCTCCCCCCCCTTTCAAGCCTCACGTGATTAATGGACGGCCCCTTACATATTTATTTTATATCTATTTACATTGTAATAATTTTAATTTTAACTATTACGTCCAGTTTCAATTAATGAAATATATGAGTTATGAGTGGTATTAATACTTCTTAGTTTCTAATAACAAACATTTTTTTGTTTATATATGAAACAAAAAAATGTTTGTACGGATGTTCTAAGACTCTGAAACCATCCAACCGATATGCCCCAAAATGGTTTCATTTAAAAGGCATGCGAAGACAGTTTGAGACTACTAAAACAATGGATCACGCACATTTTCGATTTCCGACTTTTTCCATACATTTTTTTTTGCGTAGTGTGGCATACGCCGGGCATGCACAAATAATATGCAAACTCAAACTCAAATATTTTTATTCGAATTAGGTTTGTTTAACTACAAATTCTTTTCGAAAGTCAATCTAATACACATACACATATTATTATTATGATACAAATTTAAAGTTGTCATAAAAGAAAACAAAAAGACTTTCTTGACAAAATGTAGTTCTTGATGAGAATCGTTTATATATTTTTCACATATTTATCAATAATATTAATTTTCGTCAAACAAACCAAATAGACTAAATATATTTGAGATCTTTTGAGGTCACATTTCTATTTTAAATAATAATGTGAACAATTCGCTGATCACTCTTTCACTTTGGCTGAACACTTGCACTCAACTCAATACTTTCTTTCTTGTCATTTCTTCACTTCGAACTTCATCAACTCACCAATTCTCAGGACAGTATTCTATAAGCTGAGAAATAGTACAGGGTTGAAGACAACATTCATCGACTATTTGTCGTCTGAATCGCTTGGAGAAAAACATGGCCGATCTTCTTAGACGTGTTTTCGACAACTCTGATTCCGGTAAGTCACCTATCGAAATATTACTCGTACAGATTTGGTATATAATCGTGGGCAGAGATCTACCACACACGTCTTTAAGCACTGAATTTAGTGTTAATGTTTCACAGTTTATTATTCTTGAATACACCAACATTACGTACAAAATCCAGCCGATTTTGATATTTTTCATTGTATACATTTCTTTAGTTGTATTATATATTTATGAAGACGTAAGAATACTGTCGTTTCCGTCTAGCGTATGAGTTCGTCGATGCCTTTTAATAAATAGATCGGATAACCTGTGTCAATTACGACCAATGTACGACTGTAAGTTCAAAACAACATGCCCTCTTGGTAGGGGATGTGCACACGTAGTAAGCACGTGATTTAGGCACGTTTCAGAATTTATTGGCAATTTTGTATTGAATACAAATTATTTTAAATGTTCATATGCATTAACGATCAATTTAGAATTGATAACTAATCACTTATGCAAAAGTTGAATATATTTATGGATCCGTTTAATTTTTTTAATAAGGTATCTAATCTTAATGGAGTATCACTACCATAAAAATATTCATGAATTAGCTAATTAGTGTACTATTATTATTATGTAATATTTTATTACTATTTTTTGTGGGAATGAAAACAGGACAATTAAGTAATTAGATTTATAGTATAAGCATGAAACACATGTTCATGAATGTATTTAAATATATGTATATAGTTAGATAGTTACAATGTATTCTAGATACGAAAATAAAAGAATATCTAGTGTAAAGAAGTTAATAGTTAAAATAAAACTAAATACACCCTTTTTGGTCAATGGACTAAAGCAAAAAATGTGATTATGTGGACTTCGGACTTAGCATGCATCTCTGTTACAATGGTGACCTGATACTAGGCTCAAGGTTAGGTCCAAAGAGTTAAATTACAATCGTTTCCTGAATAAATAATTAAAAAAAATTATAAAACACAAAAAAATTTTGTACGGATGTGCTTCATAAACTCTGAAACCATCCAACCAATATGCCTCAAAATTGTTTCATTTGAAAGGCAATAATCCGAAGGTGGTTTGAGACTACTAAAACAATACATTAGGCACATTCGGTTCATTGATAAAGTCGATCTTCCACTTTCACATACATAAAAAAGATGACATGTGAAGATGGCGCATAATACAGACTGTCAACACTGATCTGTCATTGTCATCAGAAATTTTTTTAGCGTAGTGGAACACACTTTATATCCACTATAACATTTAAAAAAATCGAGGTAAATGTATAAACTCTGTAAGAGTTTGTTGTCAAGGAGAGTTTATTACCAGATTTCATGTGTACATCCACCCTTACACTTACACTCAATGTGAAAATGGTTTGTTATTTATAGAATATGATAAGAGGTTGTTTTTAGATATTCGTTTGTAGACTACGGGGACGCTGTTGCTCCCAGTACTGTGTTATCACTAATTTTATTGACCTCAAATCATATTAAGTGATAGAGCAAGGCTAGATCCGGTGTCGTTTTTAGATTTCAGAAGCCTTGTACTGATTTTTGAATGACAGACTACTAAAACAATAATTACTCGTACAAGGATCATACTGTCTATCTTAATTATACCTATTTAAAATTTTGTTTTTCTTCGATATGAGTTACCAATATGATATAATGTTAAAAATTAAAATATATTTTCAGTATTTTAAGCTTATGAAAGTAACAATAACAGATCTTATTACGTGAGACAATTTTCCTTTCATCCCATTGGGTCGTCTGAAAGAAATCGCTTGTAAACGATAAGGTACCCATTGTATTGTGGTCCATTTGTGCATCTTGTGTTTTTATTTACGTTATGGTGTGCAACGTTTGAAATAAACAAGTAAATAAACTGTTTTCATCAGATTCACATTAAATTTATGGTATGTTTTTACATACTTATTGTAACGTTAACACATAATATAAAGAAATTTAAATAAGACGAAACACCAAATAACGTGATATGCTGAATATCTGTTGTAATAGCTCTAGATTGCTGACAAATTATAATAATAATAATAATATCGTTTATTTGCTGTCATAAGAAGGTCTTAAGCTAAGGCTTAGTAGGCGTACTAGGACAGTTAACGTTCTATAACCCTTCTTAGCGAGAGCCTGGTGCCTGTTGTAGGCTTTTTCAAGCCTGTTATACAAGTCACCAGTGCCCTCCCAAGGACAGATTATAAAATTAGGTAAGTACTTAGAATTACAGCAGTGTGAACAAATTCTTTACTTAATCTTATTTAAGTAACAATTTATTCTACTAAAAAAATTACCAACAAATTAACCACCAGATCATAGCCAAATGACAGTTTTGAGTTAAAAAAATCATTTCCAAATGCACATTCGTGTATGGTATAATACATTCTAAAGTCCATTTATTCCATCTATTTGGCCTTTGATATCAATAAGACTACTTACTTAATGGTAATGATACAGGCAAGTCAGTAATCTACGACTAGAGATAATAATATTAGCACAAAACATAAGATATCCCTATTCATATTATAAGGACCATTTATTTATTTATTAAACCTTTATAATCCACAGTAAAAAGTATCACAGCACAAATGGCAAGCTTAATTGACATTGTTAATTTTAAAGGTGCATAAATTTTTAAACTAAATATTTAAAACAGATTTTACGGGATTATAGAAAAAATGAAAATCAGTTTTATATTCATGAAAATTTACTTTAAAATCAATTTAGTAACCATATTTAAGAATTCTTTTTCAAGTTTCACTACGTACGACGTAATGAGTCAGCAAAATATTGCGCTATTTGATTTCGTTTCGTCATCGAGGTTGATGACTCTGACTCCGCTTTTATTTATACCTTTGTATTTCACCACTTTATTACTAACCTGACTTAGCTGTGATTTTATTGGACTTTTACAATGCATTTATTATATTAAATTCCAGACGATAACTCATATTTTATATTTATACTTGTTTTTTATTTTATATTTTTTTTATAAAAATGTCAATATCATTTTTGTAACTATAGTTGAAAGGGTACTTGGCGCGGGTTTTTACTGTTAAGGGAACATACCAAAACCACGTAACCCATTTTTTCCAACTTTTTACCCCCCTCCCCCCCCCCCCCTTCGTGACCATCCGTAGTATATGAGAAGACCCCCCCCCACCCCCCTAGTTTTCACGTGGTAATTGATAAATACGGTTTTCAATACTTTTTTGCAAAAACAGAGTTAAAAAATAATAATTTTGTTTATATGTATTTGACGACTTTGCGGCGCAATAGTTGCTAAAATATTGACTACGTGATAAAAACCTAAACCCCCCCCCCCCCCTCCCCCCCTAAATGAGGCACGTGGTTTTGGTATGTTCCCTAACCTGTTTTTGTTCGGATATTATTATGTTAGTGCATTGAACAATACTGTGGCGACTAGCCATATATGCAACTAATTCGAAAAATAATCAATGTGAAATAAAAAACTGTTAAAACGTGTAACAAAGCACAATTTTTTTAATATACTGTGATCTAAACGTGCACGCATGCAATTAGCTTACGCTTTTCCATAATAGCCCTTTTTAATGCTGTGGGAAAATGTGTGACTTTGGATATTCCGATAAATGCACGGTGTTTTACACACTGGCTGTGTTCGAGCGCTAAACTGTGCAATAATAGGCTACTTTACGCATAGTATCGTAATTTACTAATAAAGTAAGTAATGCTACTTTTACACTCAGATCAAAAATTGTAAAGATCTATAATGTGCAATGGATAAAGCAACCATGAGTAATGGTGTAGCTAATGCACACACCAGAGCGATCATCTATTATGTGCACTACGATCTTACAGTGATCGATCAGTTCTCAGAGCGCATAAATGTCCGATCGAAGATGAACCGGTCTGCTCGTAATCCTAAAAGCAATGAACTTAGCTCATCATAATCAAATTAGAAAAAAATCATACGTTTTACTATGTGAAGACGCTCTTTATATGAAAAAAAAAACTGATAATTCTCAAATGACACACCTAAAAGAAAAATAAATATAAGAGGAGCTCCTAAAAATTTTATATAGGTACATCAAAAAATATTATAGATTAACATTACTCTTATTAAAAAAAAAACTATTTTTTTTAATGCAACGGACACTCACTATTTTATAATACCGATTTTTTGACCCAGTTACGTGATCACGATGCAACTGCGGTGGCGAAACAACAAACTCTTGACAGGTGACAATTGACTTTAATGACAGGTAAGCCTGTCTAATTTAGATGTATTAAATAATTCTACCTGTCGACGCCCCCCATATTATAGGGGGGGGGGGTACAGATATCTACATGGCACCATTTCCCTCAACATTTAGCATTAGTTGCCAATACCTTGACAAAATGGGACTACGATAATTATATGTGATGGTGATTGGTGATCACTTAACACAAGAACTAGACCAAAGGTTCTACATCAAAACGGGAAAAGAATAACAACACGGAATTGGTAGGATTAGCAGACTTAGCAAAAAATACAATATAAGAACCGTTTCACCACATAAAAAAGTGGCCGATTATATTATACATACATATAATATATTGTTTGCCACAAGTGCATACAATGTGTGAGTTATGACAAAAAATGAAGAGTAAGTTGGCTAATTGGAGATTTAAAGTTTCAGTTTGGTTTTTAAGCAGAAAATCGTAGTAAGTTTGAGTATTATGTAATACATAAGCTTAAGTACGATGGTGGGTAGCAGTGTTCTGAGCTGTTTGTTTTTTCTGTCTCATGTGCGACCACCTTATTTTGTGTTACTTTTATGCAACCTGTGTAGACTATGTACTTGTGAATTCTAACTATGTGTACTCCTACAAACTTATTATAAGTAGTAGATTAGCAGTTATGTGAAAACATGCCATACATACATACGGATTAAAACCCTCCAATTATCTTCGCTATAGTCTAGTAAGACTAGGGTGCTATCAACTAATACTAACAACAACTGATAACACTAACTGCTCATCATGTCATTGTAATATCAATGAACTGACTGACCCGAATTGTCATCATTCATTATCAATCATCTTACATTTCTGGTAAAACCATATAACAATTTTAGATGTCACTGTTATAAGCAGTTGATTACTCACGTGTCCTATGTACTGTAACTCAAAGGATTTTCGTAAGCTTTTAAGGCCCACTAAACCTAATTCCGATACATGTATTAAGAGCTTATGAAATTTTGCCACATAAACCGCATCATCTCAACAGAATTCACACGAACTTACTAAAAGAAGTTCAATAAATACAGATCACTGGTCTCATTTACTGACTCCTTTTAAAAGTAACATCTCAGCGACGCGACGGTTCGTTCGAGTAACCTCAAACTCCGATTTAGAGATTGAACCAAATATTTGTCTGAACTCTGAACTACTCTGCTGTACTTTCTTTGATTGTTTTCAGCTAGAAAGTCTCGGAAAACAAATAGGGATTGCAGGTATTTTAGATGTAAAGTCTTGTGTACGCTGTGTTATATTTACAGGATTTTAAAGTTTGTAAGTAATACGAATAAATACTTACAAAAAGACAGAAATTGCTTGTAGCAAGAGGAGATCTCAAAACAGACTCCGAAAATAAATACATTCAAGTCCACAGACATCGATCGGTAACACTTTTATTATGTAAGTATGTATGTAATAAATGTGTTTGTAAATAAAAGCAAAAGGTCAAAATTAAATTAAGTCTAAATTTAATGACATGTTTATGAGTAAATCGAAATCTGTCATTACCATGTCGTGTGACTTGAAAAGGGTTTGCCATATATTATAATATTAATTATAATATTACTGCGTCAAGATTGTATTGTCCTTACTAACCCAGCGTTATCGACGCTTTTGGACATTATCTGTAATAAACCACAGTTATGTAATGTACTAAAATGAATTTTGGGATAAAATTTTATTTTCGGATCAGTAATTAAGACGTAATATATATATATATATATATATATATGTTTTAGCATCTGAATCACCTTATAGAAATGATTACCGCCGCCATGGACATAAGCAACACTTTGGGGGTCTACAACGCATTGCAGATTTGTTAGCTTTTCGTTTTAGATTTTCACCTCCACTTGATAAATAAGATGATCTTATTAAGATAATTATTCATTATAAGATAAAATTGCTTTGTTAACGTTGTAAAAATAGTAGGACTCCCAAAATTATATCCTATTATTTAAATTAAATATTGTATATTAACCATGCAACCGTACGGTTTGGCAATGTACACTGCATATGGTCTAAAACGTACTTGGCCCGGTGTTTAATTAAAATAACTTTTAACTAAGACCTATCTATGAACGCAATGTCGTAAAACCATGTTCCAAACCAAAACAAGGAATATGCAGACTTTGACTCCTCAAAGAGCATACGCTCCTGTATGAAACGGGCCTGGAAACACGTAATATTGCAATTTTCGCGTTTACGCAAACGCAAAACGTTCTTTTTGAGACTAATTAAAACGCGTTGCGCCAGTGTTACGCCCTCTTTAATTAGCGCTAATTTCAGGATCCAAATGAGCGTATGGCACAGTGAAATAAGTCTACGTTAGGTTTTTACGCGTACATTTGAAGTTGTTATTTGTTTCATGTTGTTCCCTGCCGGTCTCTTTTTCGTCACTCATTTATTTAGTCAACGGGTCTTTGGATTCCTGGACGGAGCAGACATAAAAAATGTGATATTTTAAATGTAAACGAGTACTCCCGGTTTTTGGATTTTATACTGAGACAAGCTTAACCGTCATTAATGTCAAGGTGTCTCCCGTCGAGTTGCCTCCATTTCATTTCATTTCATTACGTTTAAATCAAAGTTCTTTATTGAGTGAATTCCATGTTTAAGGCTGCAATGCAATCTTTTTATATAAAATATAAACAAGTAAATACCGCGAATGTGTGTAAATAAAATGTTCCCCTTGTAACATGTATCCCCGACAAACATTTATATTTGTTTCGATGTCAGTTTTAATTGCTTTTAATCGGTTTTGTTTTTATAAACAAACTAGTGGATACCCGTCGTTTCTACTACGCTAAATAAATTTTTAATGAGAATGACAGGTCAATATTTTTCATTATTTTCAAACTGTTGTATGGGAAAAGTGCAAAATCGACTTTATCAACGGTCCATTGATATGCATTGTTTTAGTGGTCTCAAACCAATTTCGGAATATTGCCTTTCTAATGAATTTTGGGGCATATCAGTTGGATGCTTTCAGAATTCAGAATCTATAAAGGACATCCGTACATAATTTTTTTGTGTCGCTTAAAAGCTTATAAACGCTTAGTTCTTTACTAAATGTAACAACTCTGATTTTTTCCGGGATAAAAAGTAGTCTGTGTATTAATCTAGGGTATAGGCTATCTCCATTCAAAATTTCAGCCAAATCGGTTAAGTAGTTGTAGCGTGATTGAGGAACAAACATCCAAATATCGAAACATCTTCACAAACTTTCACACTTATAATATCAATAGGATTCACACCAACGGTCACTCATCTCACTACTAATCACTATCTACACTTGACAGTTTCTAAATCTTTATAACAATTTCCCTTTCTTTACAATCAACAAAGTATCTACAAAAACAAGTTTATTTACCATACTTACCTAATATCAAACTCTCAGAAACACAATTTTTCAAATCCCTATAAACGCGAGTAATTTCGATTCCACTTATTCCCTTTGACATGAAGAAGAGCCAATCAGCCGTGTTTATTTATTCCAAGCCAATTTATTTTATTGAAACTCGTTTCATATTTATATTTGGTTTAACATCGTAATAAATCGACACTTGAAAAATTCATAAAGCTTATTTGAAGTTATTGTTTCGAAAGGTTCTTAAAAAACGTTTAATATACATATATTTTTTATTATAATACCTCATTTATTGAAGTGCTAAGGGCCGATGACCTGTATTAATTCTGAGTGGTTGGTCGAGTTGAAGGAACATTGGGTGCATAGGATGTATGACAGCAAAAATTCATGCAATTCTATGCTTCGGAAAGCACGTCAAACCATTGGTCCTGGTTAGAATCTAGTTTTGTTCTTTATGGCTTTTCTTCTCCTCCATGACAAATCACCTTTCCGAAAAGCTGGTAGATTAAATAATCTAAAATTTTAACAAAAAAATAACCGACTTCAAATGAAGTACATCCAATAAAAAAAGAATCGTGGAAATCGGTTGGATATTGAGTTATTCGTCCATTTATCACGCACATACTTAATGCAATTTTAAGACTTATATGCTTTTGACATGGATGCCATTGTCAGATCTCGATAAACACGACCACACGACAAGTACCAGCTTTCGATTAAAAGAAGAATAATCAAAATCGGTTCACCCAGTCCAAAGTTCTGAGGTAACAAACATAAAAAAAATACAGTCGAATTGAGAACCTCCTCCTTTTTTTGAAGTCGGTTAAAAAATGACGTGCATAACGACGCACGGTGTGACGTGTATCAGTGATACTTATTATTTTTAATTTTTAATTTTAAATTTTGGGGATATCAGAATTTCCAACGTTGGGATACATAAATCCGCATCGAATTAGCAGTAATATACTCTGAGCGGTCATTTGTTTACGTAAATATCCAAACAAGTACACAAATCACCTGATGGTAAGAGACCCACGTTGTTATGGACATCCTTAACACCTTAGGCACCAAAGATGCGTTACTAGCCACGAAATGAAAGAAGAAAGAAATAATTGAGACCTAATGGGACCTAAGGACATGGGTCCTAAAGTGGACGATTTCTGTATTGAAGACCATTGTATCGACACAATAACGTGAATTAAAGTGAAGACATCTGTCCAACTAATTACTCTGATAGTTTGGTAGACTGGCACGAACTGAGCATAGGTTTTACTTGTATTACACATGCCTTGCGCTTTATTATGGCCATATTTCTACTAGATAAAATGTAGACATTATTAATGTTTACAGTCTAGTCTAGATACTCAGTGTTAACTCAACTGACCTTTTGAGGAAAATGTTTACTAGTAAAATTTATTAATTAATTGTCCCGTGTAATTTTACTCGCCACAATAGATAAATTGTTTACTTTATGGCTATATAAACTAAAAGATATAAAGATAACGTACTGAGATACAAGCACGTGTAAAGCCATGGTGGGGTAGGGAAAAAATATGGTAATAGAGTTTTCATGTGAGAGAGCATTGCCAGCAAAAAAGAAAAGATAGAAAGGAAGCATTTTTAATATGACATTATTGCTTTTCTCGCTACAGCACATAGTAAATAAACGGAATATAAAAACTTTCAAAAGGTTCATTTTAAATTGATCTCAGCTCCATGTGTGAAACTGCTCTGAAATTTTCGTAAATTAACATAATATTAATTTTATTTTTTGTGACATACATTTTGCATGCCGTGAAAGGTAGATTGTGACGGACTTATCTATATTTTTAAACGCTTTTATTTAGCTTCACTTCGGAGCATCAAAGCATCAAAGGATCAAATCTTGTAACGTTAATTTGAATGACTTCCCTTTAATGAAAATTGATGAAATTTGGCAGACATGTGTATTTCCGATGACAATACACGAAAATCATATTTTAAACTAATTTTCATTGTTTATTTGTTGTTAAATTAAAAAAAACGATTTTCAGACTTTAGACGCATAATTCTCTATGTTCTATTTTACGTAGAGACTTGAAATTTTCACAACTTGTAGCTAATTTTATAAACTAAACATTATTGAAAAAATAAAAGCGTTTAAAAAAAAAATTTTTTTAGGATTCAACTTATTATTACTATATTATTATATATGTTATTGTAAATACCCACATTCAAGCAAATAAAAAAATTGATTTGATTTGTGTTTAAAAGAAATTAGGAGTACCTATAAATTATAATAATTACGAGTAAGTATAATTAGTATAACTAATAACTAAATATACTTGGATTGCTCACTGCACGAGTCTCTCCTTATAACTAACACGGTTAAATGTTCTTTAATCTGAGGGTTGAAGCATCAGCTACGCTGTTCCACTGCGGATTGATGATGGAACTAAATGAACATTAGAGTATATAATCATTTTATTTCTTGCTTAACTAATGGAGGCCATTCACGATCATGTGTACTTGATCAAGTATCAAGCGGACTTGACGCGGCATCCAGTATACTTGATCGTGTATAGCCACGTGCTATCTGGCCATATATGTAGTTATCTCATGCCTCTCTCAAGCACACTGGATGGCATAACTTAAGTCAAACTGCAAATGTGAAAAGTCAAACTACATACTTGATCAACTACACATGATCGTGAATGACCATAAGTCATTTTCAATTCGCAAATTGTTTCATAATCATAATTCAATAGAAATGAATCTATAAGAATAAAGAACAAAATCTTTAAATTGAAGCTTAAAGTATTAATTTACAATAATATACAATAACAATACGTGAAAAAGATGATAGATATGACAGTGATGTTATTTAATAAGATACCATGGTAACTGCAACTACGAGTAGGGTAGCTTATTTACAATAATAATACACAAATGTAAGGTCGCTACATCACCCCTCTGGGAGAGATATACTCCATCTGCGAACTGAACTGGCTTCCGAACCGGACGACCAGAACGGGTCCTGCAGTGCTGTGTAGATGTTGGAGTTGCTGGAGTGATGATTGCTCAGCCAAATGTGTCCACAAAATGCCCTCGATCCACGGTGAGTCGTGATAGACGGCTGAGACGACCGATGCAGAGGGCGAGTGATGTGCACTCAAGCCGTCCGTGGAACCGTCCGGCTGCCAGCATTTTAGCCGAAGGAACCCGACGTGTGGTTTGTACAGGTGGAGGCCCAGTTTGACCTCACAGGTATATCCGTTGATTCAACCAAATTTAATTTAGTAATTGCCAGTTTAGATCACAAATACGCTAGGAAAGTGAAAGACATAACTTAAAGAATATCATAAACTCGCCTACAGATTCCAACGTAATAAACTAAACAAAATTATGAGCAATCTAGAGCTTCCCTTATTAAAACAATAAAGCCAATTCATAATCCGGCGTAATAATGATGGATTAAAACTTTCTCAATCTTTGACTGATCGCAGAACTTTGTTTGGGTGTTTGAGTGGGCTGTAATTCTTCGATGTCAATATCCCTTTTTCATTTTTGAAATTTTCTAACTATAGGATTTTATTTAATCACTTTACCAACGATTGTTACATTGGAAAGACTTAAGTTTAAAAATAATTAGATAATTTAGACAAGTTCACAACGCTATGAACCTAAGAAATTTTACAGCTTTTCATGTGGTTTTTATTAAAAAAAATTGACCAGGTTGTAGACCAATATTAATATAATATTATAATTATATAAAAACAGTTTATCCTGACTGACTGATCTACTATTGCAATGCCTAAACTATTCAAGCTAGAAACGTTAAATGAGTTCCTTTTATTATGTAGCCCTCTCAATAAGGCAGGAATTTTTATATTGAGATTCCCCTCTAGAGGTTAAATTCGGGTTGGAAATTCGCAAATTTTAAAGTGAACACTACGAAAACTGGTATGTAGCTTATTGGATAAAAATAATGAAACCGATTTCATAATTTCACGGTGTTTGGAAAACCAACCCGTTTTGTAGGAGAGTAAAATTTTTAATAGGAGATACAATACGATCTAATTTACTCGTACATAACTACATAACATTACATCGCTTGTTTTTTTTTGTATTTTGTCAATACATAAATCCTATAATTTTTATCCAACACCACATTCGGATCAAGATAAAATAAAATATTAACAGATTATAACTACTAACAAACCCAATCATTGTTTATACGCCACTTATGTACTGAGTGTACTTGAATAAGATAACGAACGTGTGACACTATTTCTAAATACAAAGAGACATATCGCATATATTTATAGAGGAATTATGTCCTTTAATGTGTTCCCCATTCCGTACAGCAAGTTATTTTTAGCGAACAGCACTATCAGAATTAATCTGCCCTATGTTTTGCCCGGGAATACGGAGGAACAAGGTATGAAATAGCTCAGATATTACAAACATAACGTGATTTATTGTTATTTACTAGGAATTGAGTTGCTTTAGATATTAAAACAACTATGTCGGTGTGTTTAGTATGTAATGTGTAGTTATAATACAATAGTTAGTAGATATGTTAATTAACAATAGTGTAATAGGTTAATTTACGGGTTATTCTACGTCTTCGAAGACTGTCTAAAGTATGTTTTTGTAAAATTTGCACAAACTAAATCTTTAAATCATTGATCTGTTCATATTAATTTCTGAATTATTTGAGTGGAGGACAAACTCATTCACATAATTCCCAATATGTCTATCCAGACATCCGGTTCTTACCACCGACATAATATATCAAAAATGTCTGTGGTTCTTACCTATAGATATAGCTAACGATACGATAGATGGCGTATGTAAACAGTTTAACACATTTTATACTACTTTATTCAGTCAACTATTTTTATTTAACATAAAAATTATGATTGAGGTACGCAAATATTACTATGTATTTACATAAAATTACGTATGATGTGTTCGACACATTAAGGTAATATGGCATATATCTTATTAAGAAGTTAGATATAACAAATAGATAGGTATATGTGTTCATGAATGACTGAAGGATCACTCTGTGTGTATGATAAGAGATGGCGTTACTGTTCTTTAATCATAATATTAAAGTTTCCAAAGTGATATCGTGATCACGTCTTTTAGGAAATTTACCAAAGCTAATAATATCATTAAATAGATACAACTTTATGTAGCTCTTATAAGGTGTATCTAATATATAAAATTCTCGTGTCACAGTTTTCGTTGCCATACTCCTCCGAAACGGCTTGACCGATTTTGATAAAATTTTTTGTGCTTATCCGGTATCTATGAGAATCGGCCAACATCTATTTTTCATCCCCCTAAATGTTAGGGGTAGTCCACCCCTAAATTTTTTATTTATTTATTTATATGGCAAAAGAACGTTTGCCGGGTCAGCTAGTATCTAATATAATATTATAAATAAGTATTTATTTATTCGTTGTTGCACCTTATTCAAATGCATCACAAAAATGGGTGTGGTAATTAACCTTTTTTTAATTATTTTGAAGTTCTTATCAGCTTACATCTGTACCTATGTATTATTTTTATCAAGGTTTTGAATTTTTATGATGAAGACAAATAAATAAATATAATCTCACAAGGCTTCTAGGAATCGAATGTTTTTCAAAATGCAGGAAATAAACGGTATATCGCATCAGATGATGAATAAAAGCCGAAACAACCAGACAATAAACCACAAAAGGGGAAAAAAGAAAGAAAGAAATTCTTGCATTTTAAGTCACTGTTATGATACGCCAATGAAGAATCACGTTACCATTAAAAAAACTAAGTATTTCGTATTAAAACAAGCGCTTTTTCAACTTCACGCAACGCAACGCAACTTCAACACGCTTAAAAAGTTTCCACCTTATTTTCTTTCAAACTCTCAATTGTGGTAAGGAATTGACGTCAAACAGCGCTATGGATAAAAGCGTGTAGGATTTTTATTAGTAAAAAATATATACTTATCCTATGTATTATAAGAGGAGCATTGTTAGCATTAGAAAAGTGTAACCTTCTATAGGTCCCAAGGTATTTTGTCTTTACAATTATTTGCATATCCAATAATGCAGTTTTCTTATAGATGATAAGTACAAAATAATATAAAGTATTACCTAAGTATGTATTTCGTGTAGCTATTTCTTATTGATCGACGAAAACATTCACATTATTGTAGTGATTGAAACATCAAATAAAGTAATAAATCCTTAGCCGTTATTTAACATACTATAATTTACTTATTTTACCTTAAACAAATATCACTTACTTTTTGACACAATATAACTTGCTTAGTAACTCTATAACTATTTTAGGAAAAACAAAACATTTTTCGAAGTCAAAAAGGGTCTGCCAACGCATAAAGTTTGAGGGTGTTCTTTTTATGATTGAGCTTCAAACCAGAAATTTTAATGAGGGCTTAGGGAGGGCTTTGAGAATGATTTAATGTTCCCGGAATCTATTTTAACATTTTGTCTTTGTTCGCCTTGTTGTTGAGAAGTCTTTAATAGACATAGTTATGAAATGAAATAGCAGCTTTAATTTTCCCACGATTCTTTTGCCTTTATGAATTATATGCGGTAGCGATAACTTGTTACTTTTTGGTTGTTACGAATGCCATTCGTATTTTGAATATTTTTAAGTTTTGAGATATTAAAACTATCACTTGTGTCTCCAGTCGGACTTATGAAATTAAATTATTGACACTAGTTGAAAAGTTAAACAGAATAATGTAAAACCTAAAAAGAAAATTGGATTTCGTAGAAGATAAATTATACTACTTATTAATATTATTTTATACTTTTACTTTATATTCTTCAAAAACTACATATTAACCATTGAAGTATAATGTCATAGAATAGACATCTCGAACAAAATGTGTATCCCGCCCGGGAGGGTCGATTTTCAAAATCGAATGAATCCATTGAAGATTGAAGCCACGTGGCGCCAATGCATTGGGACATACATGGTGTTCGCGGTGTCGGTTCTATACGCTAGTAATAATACTTCAATGATATAACCTAGGTAAATAGCACCAATTTAACATAGATATTTGCTGTTGAAAAGCCAGTTATCTGGAAAGCTGAAAAACGCTGTATTCATATCAACTGTAGATCGGTTCTCTTTCACTGATTTCAATACAGTGGAGCTATGAACTTATCTCTGTATCGTTTCACATTTATAGGAACGAAATTCGACAGATTCCACTAGAGTGTATACAAACTAACTATTTATGTGTATCCTCAGTACATTTTAAGTGATACACAAGCAATACTTTAACCCATTGAAGTATAATGTCATAGAACAGACATCTCGAACAAAATGTGTATCCCGCCCGAGAGGTTCGATTTTCAAAATTGAGCCCCCGTTCTCCTTTCAAAATCGAACGAATCCATTGAAGATTGAAGCCACGTGGCGCCAATGCATTGGGACATACATGGTGTTCGCGGTGTCGGTTTTATACGCTAGTAATAATACTTCAATGCTTTAACCCAATAATACGACAATTACCTTCACGATAACATAAGAGGCTTCACCGTTTGCTATGCTGTGGATTACGTCATGTGCCCTTGATCTACTAAGCAGACTGTATTTTTTACTGTTTGAGATATTGGTTACCTATAGGTATGTGCACAGAACATCTAATAATTAGTTAGAAGGGGCATAGCACGTAATTTGTATGGGAACCGCTGTCGCCGTTTCAATAAACACTACTAACGAAAATGAACAAATACGCACGAGGATTGTTATGTGTGCATGAAGTAGGCGTGACTCTGTAGCTAGGGATTGATTGTCGATAAATTTTTATCGGTATTTATTTTCGCAAGGTATACTTATTCATTATATACTTTTATACTTTTTGATTGAAATTACTTACTCCGTCGACAGACTCATATTTCATCATGGCCTCCGAAACAAAGTTTTTTCCAATTACCGCACATGAAGGCATTTTTACGTAATTAAGTCGCAGTATTTTGCAGTACTTTTCTCTGTTGGAGTTTGCGAGTCACTAAACAGCGCAATCGCGTGTTTTTGTGCGATGTGCGCATTTGATCACAGTATTGGCGCGCCTACCTTGCCCACAATTCCTTTCTAACTAATTATTAGATGTTCTGTGGGTATGTGGTTATAAACGTAACTTGGTTACCTACCTATTCTTAAATGAATTGGTACAAAATAGTTTTAGAAACCAACTTTTCATCCAAATCCGCAAAGTATGGAAAATTTTCAACACTAATATCACATAAATAGGGATCGCAATCCCGCAGCTCATTCAATCCTGCGGGATTACTCAATCCCGCGCGGGATCACACATCTTTGAAATTATGTTATAAAATCAAATTGACAGATTTTTGTCTAAAAGTCAACTTTTATAAAACATTTCTTTAAAAAATATTTATTTTCTATCAAGTATAAGTAAACTGTAATTTGTTTTCTTAGATTCATCTTTAAATATTTGGCATCGTTTAATAGTTTTGTTTAATTTTACCCTTACCCCTGACAACAGTTTTATATTTCTACATAATTCAGTCTTATTCATATAATGAGTAATAAAATCAAATCACAATTTTCTCTTAGATGCCTTTACTATGATATCAACATAATAATATGGTGATATCTTTGGAAAATAGCGTATTAAGAAGCAAATGGCATTTTTTGTATCATCTCCGAGCCTGCTTCTGTGTAAACTGCAAATATATCCTGATGCTGAAAACGCTAAGGGATTGAAATCCCTAAACACACAGTCATTGTAACAATAATAATATTATTATGATAACACATTATCCTTATTCATTTGTTTTATAAATATGATTTATGAGCACTTAATGTTATAAATATTGTACATAGCTCTTACATGAGTGTAAGAGCACGATAAATAATATCACATGTCAAAAACTTGTGATTTTTCAATGCCGTAAAGTGTTAAAATAATAAAATTGTACGTATTAAAGTATAACTTATTTGAGTAATATTTTACCCAAAAAATATCGAATTACGAAATCAAATATATTTCAACTTACAATAAAATTGATTTTAAAAGTGATGGAACTTACAATGAACTATTCTCACGATGATAGCTACGATATTAATATAACAATGTTGAAAATGTTAGAGAAAAATTTTTGAGGTGAAGAACTATTTATTTTAAGATACTAAGCATACAGACCAGACATACCCAGGTCAAATTGTATCAATAAATAATTGAATTAGCCTATTGTCTTGTCTATTAGTCTTGGCATGTTTTGTTATCTCGACAGTAGAGCGGAACAGGTGCGGCTGACAGATACAATTATTGTATATCAATACACGATTCAAAATCATGTGACTATACCAAAGAATACATAATAGTACCTATTCTATACTAAACATTTCGTAAGTACTACGTTAACCACAAGATCAAAGTTATTCAACGAAGTTCTTAGAATCTATCGGAATCTGGAGTTAAATCGTAAATTGATATGATCGAAATTTTATGTGTAGGTAATGACTATTTACTATTTACATGACTGACAAGCCATGGAGTAGACGAGCCATTATTATGGTTAGATATCAAATGAATTAATCACCATACCAGTAAAATAGGAAGCAGGAGTTCCACGTCGTTACTCGTTCTCCAACACTGAAAGCAAAACCTTCAATGCTTGATTTTAGAAGGAAGACTGCTTCCTTATGTGATGCCTGCCTTGTACTGAGGCAGGTTACACCATGCATCAGTATTATCGAGATTAAACCTCGCGGTACAACGCCCAATGACAAGAGGGATCGAGTGCCATAGCCTCGTCCGGTGTTTACCAGGTCGCACCAGAAGCAAGGGAAGTCGGCTTGGGCACAATGTGCCGTGTATACCCCAATGTCGCAGATAGGTGGTCCAGAAAATAATAGACAGTGGGCGTTTTCATCATTATACTCAGAAACCCATTGAAACACATGTTTTACACTCGCTACTAATTTAGTACGTGATTACTACCGACACACAAGGCTCTGAACAGATTACTATGTCGCACGAATAACAACCAATTGCTAATGGAACGCGGTGAAGTCGGATTACATCGCGGCGCGGCATTCAGGGTAACCAACCATAATTCACACGTCGCATTGCACACTCACAGCCATCCCGGCTCCACAACTTGCCCGCGCCTCCCGCGCTTACTAAAACCGCGTGATCAATCCGCCAATCGTTGGCCCCATGACCTATCTCATCAGAAGTGAACCATCACAGCCGCATGAGTGCTACTCCTTGCAAAGAGTATGACTGTGTACAGAAAACAGTCCACGTGCACTTCTCGCTGGCTCCGGCATACCGCAAACTGACTGGTCATACACGCAATACCTGCTCGATCGCAGTCCATCAGTACACGCAGTACCCAGTTGTGCTCTATATAAAGTGAACGTTGTGCAATGCTAATGCAAATTATACTCGGCCATCATAATAACGACTTTCTACTGTAGCGTCCGCTTAGCTCGGAGGCTGACTAAAGAGTGCCCGCTGGCGGTTGGCAAGTCAATAGCTGTCCTCTGTGACCCCCGCCACCGCGTGTTCTCAAATGACAGTAGACAATTTGCACAGTGCTGCCATCTTCAACTTCCGAATACACCCAAAATAGTTCCGGCTTGACGTTCCATTTTATTATTTCCATTTTATTGTTCTGCGGTTAAAATTTGACTGTAAGTATTAAAGGGTTACTTCACATCGTTTTTACACATGAATTATTTATTTAACTGTTGATTCGGTTTTCATTATAATATAATCCCTGAAATTCTCTATTCCATGTCGTTGGACATTGACACTAAGGTACCTAAATGTTAAATAAACTTAATCTATGAAACATACCCTATATTGTACGGAACATTAGTAATGTTAGGATGCTATAGTAATATTAATATTCCATATTAATTAAACTGCATCTATCATCATTTCAAAATGTTTTATAAGCAGTGCCTACGACTAATTGTTATTATTATTACCTATTAAATTGTTACCTATTAAAGTGCGAAGGACTGATAACCGTTGGGGAAGAAAGGTCCTCGAATGGCGCCCACGTCTCGGAAAAAGGAGCATAGGACGCCCCCCGACCAGGTGGACTGACGACCTGAAGAAGACAGCGGGCATCCGCTGGATTCAGAAGGCTCAGGACCGATCAGAGTGGCGCAAGTTAGGGGAGGCCTATGTTCAGCAGTGGACCTCCAAGGGCTGATGGATGGATGGATGGATGGATTAAATTGTTAATGGTTAATTGTTAGTAATTGTTATTACCTGTTAAAAATACCTAGGTACCTAATTATACTACACTGCAGAAAGATATCACAAACAGTAGGTATTTAATATACCAGATAGTCAGTTAATATCAGTAATATCAATCGCGCGCCGTACTTAAAATATCACCAATCGAGGTTTTGATAAGCCATTGACGTAAATTCAATGCAGCATTTTCAAATTCTTAGTCATAGCAAATTTTACAATATTATGATTGAATATACATAACTACGTTATACTTAATATAATTATAATATTATTATTTACTAAATATATTTAAAATATAATTCCAACACACCGGTGTAATTTTAATTATGCACTAAGTGTTAAGTTTTAACTCTAGAGAGAATGACCTAATAATATAGAATGTTAAGATATTAAACAGAGGTATTGATCAGTAATTCTACATTTGTATCTAGTTATAATTTAATTTTTCTTTTCAAGTCTCAGTCTAGCCACAGAACGGTTAACGATACGTCGCGTGAAGTCATAAAATTAACTGAAGCATTACACAGTAAGTTACTTATACAGTCTACAATACTTACTGGATTATTTTAAAGTAAGTTTAATTTTATTTTCATTGTTACCTCTGTCATTATATTAATCTATGTCGTAGATCAGTTGAATCATAGTAACGTGTGCCGTGGAAATAAAAGTAATGTTTACTAAAATGTTTGATTTCTAAATACAAACATACGAGTAAAGTGCTCTATGCCATTTATAACATGCAGTAGAGAAATGCTAAGCTCAAGATTCAGTCGTGTTCATGGAACAGTTATTTTTTAACCCTAAATTATTAGATTCAGTGCTAATTGGCTGAAATAGTAGTTCTTCGCGCGAGTGTTACATTTCAGTTCATCGATGTGTATTTTCATTCCAACTTTTCACACACCATAACAAAGATACGCATTTAGTTATATATATTTTCATACAACTTGACGTGGAAGAACGTAGCAGGTAGACTGATCTAGCGCAATTGGCTAGACAAGCCATGAACGGCTGTAGTTCGACCTTGCCGCAGTACAAGTAATTATAGAACGGACACGGACAGTGTCGCCAACGGCTAACCACAATCTCACTCCAACCGACGTACCACACTCGCCTTATCACTGAAAATGGCTGAACGATTACGGTACGATCGTACCACGCCTCGTATACATCCAAAAGTGTTTACCAAGTGTAAAAGTGTCTCCAATGCTGTGTAACATTTTGAAGTGTCTGGTGTTATTTCGAGAATGGCATCCGCTGAGTCGGCGACAGGGAAAAAAAGTTAGTCTAGTGTATTTATGTGGGAACTTTCGGGTTTATTTAACGTGCAACATGTTATCTTTATTAGAGGTTTATTATTCATCACGGATTACTAATATCATTACGTGAACCGGCCATACTAATTTGAATTTGTAATGTAAAGCGGTATTATGCGTAACATTCTCATATTTTGTAATGCATATCTCGTAATATTATACTCCGTGTTTTGACTACATTACATTTCAACGAATGTTTCAGCTAGTTCTAAAATAGGAGCATGTGTATAGATGCTTTCATAGTTGAGTCTCGTCAGTTAGAAACAATCCGCCGTACTGTATTCTATATTGTTTGCGGGTATTAAATCCGTGGAGCAATCCCGGTCATGCGCAAAACTTGTTTGTGATTTGACTAATAAAAACAGTATAATATTTCTTGTATATTTTATTAATGAAAGAGTAATTATTATTGCTTTAATAATAATTTGTAATTTTAAAATAAAAAGTTTTTTTTGTTAAATATACCAAACTAAAACAAGTTGCATCGTTCTACTGGAATTTGACATTCGTGATATTTTTACCCAGAAACATTTTTAAGAACGTTAAAAACGTAAATTACAGTATTTTACAACCAAAAAACTAGTATGTTATTTTGTCATAACAATTTGTTGTTTAAGTTTGTCATAATTACGGATAGACATTGTATGCAAATATGTAATTTGTAGGTCAGTCACATATTTGGTCAATGTATCTAATTTAATGTGTGGATTATTATGCATGCAAACTATTACCTACTAGAATTATTTTCTAGTAATAGTAACCTTTCAATTAGGTAATTTAAAATATTGATTGTATTAATAATGAATTGCAATAAGCACTTTTAGGACCATACGCGTCATACAAAACATAGAAAAATAATATTTAGGGATTTATGTTCACGACATTCTGGCAGTTAAAAAATAAATTAAATTAAAGACACGATCAAGATAAACAGAAATATTCTACAAATAACAATACCTAGCAAAATCAACATGCTAAATTGAAGGTTTTTTTGCATACCGTCCCTTGTGTAGATTGAAGTACACTAAGATATAATATGTATAAGCCTATCATGGTAATTGATGTTTGTCTCTATGCTAAGTGATAAAATAATGTTTCAATACCTAATACTGACCTATTATACTATTATACCATTTATTTATTTATAATTCTGATGTCTTACGTTTGGACAGTTATGTTTTCATAATAAAGTTCAGTCTGTAAGCAGATTACAGACTTTTCATTATTAAATTCTGTTTAATTTATTGTACGAGTACATTTGAGATACCGGTGCAAGTTGCAAATGAGGACGAAATCAGTTATTTTATAATATTACACCTGCTTATCTATACAGTATGTTATTTATTTGTCACGTAGCATAGACAGAACAAAAATTAGAACTTAATATACGTCATACGTTATATTTTCATATACATATACTTGTATTCCTATTACATTACATTTACAATTATTATGATAGATATAAAAGTTTTAGTACTTCGTCCTTCAGCATAAGTTTCCCAAATTTTTTAATAATATTTTGACTATTATTCTTCGCCCCTGGAAAGATGATATGAGTCGTCACCTCATACTTTTTCAAAATACACGTTGCGACCTATTTAAAAATTAGCGAATACCCCATATGTGCTATTACGCTAAAGTCGAATGGACCAAATGTGCCTAATGCATTGTTTTAGTAGTCTAAAACCATGTTTGCATTATTGCCCTTCGAATGAAACCGGGTTTGGGGCACAATTGTTGTGTTTTATATATAGTATAGATTGTTTATCATTACAGTGGTACTAAGTACCCTTCTCGAGACGGACCACTACGAGAGCTTGATCAAAGATCTAACATGCACTAAATGTAATAAGTATATGAAGCCGCCCATACACCTGTGCGTGGATGGCCACAGCATTTGCGGAACATGTTACACGAAGAGCTACCAATGTCATGTCTGCCAGGTAAGTTTTTATCATAATAATATTGTCAATAAAGCCTGTCATTCAACGCCGAAGATTTACCGCAAAAGGTACAGTGGACCCCCGGTAATCCGGCCCCTGTCTAATCCGGCACCCCCTGTAATCCGACGGTCTATTATTTATTATTGTTGAATATTTTTTTGACAATTTTCGCTAATGCATGATTGAACAAACTTGTACGCACCACCACTATTGTGCTCGACGCGTAGGGTATTGTTTTGATTCTGATTGCTTGTATAATTGATGTATGAAGTATGATTCGTACTTCAGAATAATATAACATATAGCATCTTATCATTGGATCTGTAATTTGTCGGATTACAAAGTACTCTTTTGTAAAAAATTCCGGACTATAGGGGATTTTAGGCAGTACTCTATAATCCGACAAATTCGATAGTCCGACACTGCCCTGCAAAATGTTTGTCGGATTACCGGAGGTCCACTGTATATACAACAAAGTGTTAAATAAATAAATAAATAAATAATATATGTGTGGAATTCTTTAACACCAAAGATGTCACCCTCGCCTTGTCGACTAGAAGGAAATTTTAACCCATTTATCGCTGCTTCTTCACTGCAATCGAAACACGTAATAATTTCGCTTGATTTTGGAAGGATGAATGTATGTTAAAAACCCCGACGAAATAAATGGGTAATGCAGAACTCATCAGATCTACTGGAATGACCTGACGTCGTTGCCTTGTCCATTGACTAGTTCTTCTGTCGGATACATAGCAATTTATCGCCGCCCTATCTACTCGTAAAATACTTACGTCCCAACTCGGAGTCACTAAAAAAAAAGC
Source organism: Thymelicus lineola (assembly GCA_963932265.1). Taxonomy (NCBI): domain Eukaryota; kingdom Metazoa; phylum Arthropoda; class Insecta; order Lepidoptera; family Hesperiidae; genus Thymelicus; species Thymelicus lineola. Next base: position 9,576,962 of record OZ010694.1, on the reverse strand, counting down.
AAAGCAACAACCCATAATTGTCCCACTGCTGGGGTCTCCTCTCACAATGTGAGGGGTACAGGCTGTAGTCTACCACGCTGGCCAAGTGCGGATTGGTAAACTGCACACACCTTTGAGAACTTTCTTGAGAACTCTCAGGTGTGCCGGTTTCCTCACGATGTTTTCGTTCACCGAAGCAAGTGATAATTAACTTGTAATACGCACATAATATTTGAAAATTAGAGGTGCGTGCCAGGATTTGAACTCGGGCCCCTTGGTTCGGGAGACCAACGTTCTAACCGCTATCACTGCTATGAGTGACTAAAGTTTACTTTATTCGCTCCGTGTAGTAAAGAATCACCATACAAATTCTGCATTAAGCAGCGATTTAAGTAACCGTTAGTGACTCTGAGTTGGGTTGAACTCTCCTAATACAACTAGGTAGGTATCGTCACAAAGATAAGTTGTGATTCGAGAAGAAATATTTAATTACAATGGTACATGAAAATCTACCCCTGAATAATTTATAGCCTAAGCAAATCGTCATGATAGAAAAATGCTGGGCTTGGCATAGTTCATAAGATGAAATTCGAATAAAGCTAAGAATTTGAATGAAATTCGGTAATCTGCGTAGTCTTATTGTATCCTCCCAGTATTAGGTAGGTAGGTATACTGGCGACCATTGAATTGATTCAATTGTTTTTTGATGTTCCCAAGTCTATTCTCCAATCGTTCCAATATCATTAAATATTATTTAAAAGGAACATTTTCCTAAATAGTTCAAGCCTAGATATCAATATTTTTTGTGCTTTCGTAAAATAGTAGATTATGTATGTATAACTAGCGCCCAGCCCGCGGTTACGCCTGCGTTTTCCGGGATGTTAAGTAAGCTATAATTATGTTAATCTAGATCATGGTTTATCTACTAGCTAAAGTTCATGAAAATTAGCGAACATCCATACATCCGCCTTCATAAATTCACATTTAAAATAATAATAGGATGTTTTTATGGTGATAAAAGTTCAAACAGACGTTGTATGGTAAGCAAAGTTTTCACTATTATCTGCATGCACCATAAAGGTAATAGGTTATGTAACCTCAAACTGGAGCAGTCTTATCTGAATCCGGTCACAAATGTATGTCACTTCTAAGGAAAAAGGAGCGCCTTGCGAATAACTCAGTAGTCAGTTAACAAGTTTAAAAGAAACTTCCGTGCACGTTGCCTTCGTAAACTTCGTAGAAACCTAAAATGTTGTAGCTCAGTATCTCTTTATATTTTTCTCCACAAAAGAATCGTTTTATACTCAGACCTAAGAACCTACCACTGTATTGTCAAGCCAATTGTTTAATTGTGACCCTGCGAAGCAAGGGGCCTGGGTTCGGTCCAGGCTGGCAGTTCCAGAGATTAGCGCTTTCAATCAAACAAACAAATAAACAAACAAACAAATTTACAAAGAAACAAAACAACTCTTCCGCTTAAGTACCTATATTAATATCTATAGATAGACGTTTCCATAGCTAGATACTGTAAACTGAGCTATCAATAATGTAAAAACACAATTAATAAACATAGAAATGTTACGATACGTCAAATAAGTATCCAAAAAGCAGATTCAGTTCCACTTCTTTTAGTGGACACTGCAAAATTATCAAATGTAGTTACATATTTTGCGACAGAACACATTGGCATTAAAACTAGTATTGTTATTCTCGATAGCAGTGAATATAATTGCGCTAGTCGAAATCTTCGTAGCTATTTAAAACATCTGCTATTTCTGACGTGGCTTTTAGATTGAGCTTCAGCTACAATTTTTATTACTGTCGTTAAATACGAATAAAATGCTATTAACTATTGAAGTATAATGACATAATAACAAACATCTCAAACAAAATGTGTGTCCAGCCGGCAGGTTCGATTTTCAAAATTGAGCCCCGGTTCTTCTTTCAAAATCGAACGAATCCATTGAAACCACGTGGCGCCAATGCATAGGGACATAATATATGGTGTTCGCGGTGTCGGTTCTATACGCTAGTAATAATACTTCAACGAGTTAAATTTATTTTATCTTATATCTATTGCTTCATGGAACAAACAAGAGAACATAAATGTAGGTGGACTGAAAACCTGAATGTGTAAGCTCAATATGAATGAAAATGAAAATGAAAATGAAAATGAAAATGAAAATGAAAAAGTAAAAAGGCGCGATTAGACCCAAAGTTTTGAATGAATACTTTGCTGTTACTAATTAAATAGTAACATAGGGTATCCCATAAGAATCTACACTGAATAGCTTATCAACAAATAATCGAAGCAAATGAGGTTACAAGTTAATAACATATATACTATATTTTCAGAAAGAATTCGCACTAATTCGCCCTATGGTGCTGGAATCGCTTGCGAACAAGGTCTTGTTCCCGTGCACCAATGCCGGATGTCCGAAGCATGCAACCTTGCCTTTGCTGGAAAAACACACTTCTCACTGCCAATTTCGGATCATCAACTGCTTTATGGCTAGAGTTTATGGTACGTATTAGTATTCTAAAACTTGGACTTGGACTTGTAAAGTCCACTGCTGGACATAGCCCCCCCCCCCCCACAAGGCGCTACTCTGACCAGCCCTGGGCATCCTTAATCTTGCGGCTTTCCACTGCCTTCTTTAGGTACACCTCGTGATTTTGTCGAAATCTAAGGTATTGGAACTATAATTAGGTATGTATGTATGTTATATTATTATTATCTAATTACATATTAGTATTATTATTAAATGGAATTAGATATTTTTATTTTACAAATAAATATTGCCACATTACTTGTTTTCGTCAACGATATTCACTAAGGAAAAATATAAATATTCTCTAGCCATTCCCAGAAGGAGAAAAAATTACTAGCACTATTTAATAAATTGATGCTTCGTTTAATAACTAAAAATATTTAAGGTATTACATATAGGTACAGGCAGTAATCATAATGTAATATAATCTATTAAATCAATTTGTTATCATTTTATCGTATTACGATTAAAATTTTTAGGGAATGATACCTAATTGGTTTATTAGAGTTGATAATTAATTATTTGTTTATTGAATTACCTTTATGTTAGAATAATAACCTACCTATTTATATTGGAATTACATATCTATCATTGTGTATACTATTATAATTATAAAAGACCCTTGACTTAAGTGTTGAAGATAGTAATTGAATTAATTACTTAGTAGATAGGAATAGATGATAGTTAGTGATTGAATAAATAATTTATTGCTTAGTTGATTTCCATACTGCATTATTCCATATTATTATTCATATGTATAATACTAAATCCTATATTTAATCACGCATTGGGACAGTTCAAACTGTTTATAATTAAGTTAATCACGGAACACAGAGGTGTTTCGTGAAATTAATCAACGCCATGCTACCGTTTAAAACCGGGCTAGTGCGTGTCAGGCCACGCGCAATGTAGGGTTCCGATGTAGTAAGTTTATCGACTATTACTCATTAACTACTTACGCTGACATAGCCGTGATAGTTTCCCTTGTAAATTCATCATAATATAACCTATTTTTGAGAATTTTTTACTTGTCCAACTCCAATCGTTTAGCCAGAAGAGGGGGACACTTGACTCTAAAATTAGCAATTTAAAGCCAAATATTTCGCAAACGGACCTCTAATTCACTAATTCCCATAATTCAATTTGGAAGACTTTTAACGACGTATAGACGGACAGACGGATGGACATGACGAAACTATAAGGGTTCCAATTTTACTTCAGAACCCTAAAAATGAACGTGCTTTTACGCGGTTTTAAATATAGCGGTTTTTTTTACATCTTCAAAAATAATTACGCTGATTTACTTGGGATTCACGAAAAATATTATCATTATATCTCACTGACGACGCCAACGGCAAAAGTCTGAAATAAAAAACCCCTCCTGCTATTAAGATACACAAAAAAATCTTTAAATACGAAATCGCAATATCTCTAAGGTAAATTTGGTCAGCTCGTTTGTCGGTTATATTTTCAAGTAGACTTCAAAAATAATGATATACTATTTCATAAAAATTGCAAAAATAATTCAATTGAGAAAATTTAATTCTACGAAAATTCGCGGATATTAACATTGCATTACATTTAGTAGTTAATAAACATTTGTAAATTGGGTTCAAATCCTGGCACGCACCTCTAATTTTCAAATATTATGTGCGTATTACAAGTTAATTATCACTTGCTTCGGTGAAGGAAAACATCGTGAGGAAACCTGCACACCGGAGAGTTCTCCATAATGTTCTCAAAGGTGTGTGAAGTCTACCAATCCGCACTTGGCCAGCGTGGTAGACTATGGCCTGTACCCCTCACATTGTGAGAGGAGACCCCGAGCCCAATAGTGGGACAGTTATGGGTTGTTGCTTTGCTTTTTGCTTTTTTAAACATTTGTAAGCGGTTGGTTTTTCTTGGAAAACCTACAACGTCCTATATGCAAATTGAAAATCTACATATATCTATTATTGTCAGAAACTCACTACTTAAACACCAAGAAAATAATTTAAACCCATATTATATCTTCATAACATGTGTTCTTCATATCCCCAGTACAGGTATAAAGAAGAACGAGTCCTCATAGCAATTAAAAATAAATAATTATAATGGTCGACACCACAAACCTTGTGAATCATTTTGTCGATGAAAATATTGTTTGTGATGTTTGATATACTATGTCTGATATAAAAGCAAAAAAGCAAAGCAACAACCTATAATTGTCCCACTGCTGGGCTCGGGGTCTCCGCTCACAATGTGAGGGGTACAGGCCATAGTCTACCACGCTGACCAAGTGCGGATTGGTAGATTTCACACACCGTTGAGAACTTTATGGAGAACTCTCCGGTGTGCAGGTTTCCTCACGATGTTTTCCTTCACCGAAGCAAGTGATAATTAACTAGTAATACGCACATAATGTTTTGAAAATTAGAGGTGCGTGCCAGGATTTGAACCCCTGCCCCCGCGTTCGGGAGACCAACGTTCTAACCGCCAGGCTATCACTGCTGTCTGATATACGGACACAATATAATTAAACATTATCATTAAGGCATAGGTTTCCCAAAGTGATGACACAAAGTGAGTGTTGGTAACATGTTTCTTACGTAAGATAACAATACTAAAAAAATATTAATTCGCGCAGATGAAAACAAAAAGTATCGTCATGTTGCATTCGTAGAACAATAAAATAGAAAATTCCTGAATCGATAAATCGTTGACACGAGTAATTTTACCCCCATTAATTTAATAACCATAATGACTCGGAGGAAACAATTAGGTAAATTATACCTCTATTGTTGGTAAATGTGGTTTTCATAATAAAATATCTGATTTTTATTCAGCTATTTACGCACATTATCTACGTAAGCTTGAAAAAATACCAGACTAAGTAAGGTATTCAAATAGTGTATTACCTAAACATAAAAACAGCATTTTGAAAAGCTCACACTGTAATGTCAAGTTGTCTGAAAGAGATCGCTTTTTAGTAATAAGACCGCATTAGTTTGTATGTTATTTTGGGATATAAATAAAACTATATTTGTATCATTTGATTGAAGAAAACTTGCCTATCGTAAACTACTGAAGAATCTGCAACTGGTATGTTGCTAGTTACCATTCTTTTCGATGACTTAGGCGTACTGTCCACGGTATTTCATTTGAGGATTGCGTGCAGCTTGCTTAATAAAACATAGGCATAGGCAAATGCGCCATTGCCACCTAAGCCGATGATGATAGCGTGTGTATGGCACGCTACGTGGATAGATCTTACAGTCACCACTAACCAGACTATGAATGCTTCACTTTAATATACAAATAATTGTATTTATTCCCTTTCCAGGCGAATGTAAATGGGAAGGTCGAGCAGGCGAATGGATGGATCACTGTTTTATCGAGCATAAACAAAGGGTAACAGAATTACCTTTCATCACAGTCAAGGATACGTGGGACGCTAAGAAGACAGAGCCAGTCCTCAACTACTTTCTGTTGAAATGCTATGAAAAAATATTCAACGTTTACCAAATTTACGATAAGAGGGGAGGTGAGACGTAAAACATTTTTACGCTCCAATCCGCTTTAATATATTTTTTAGGACTAGTGCTGAGTACACACGATCGTAGTTTATTGAAATATCTTATTAAATTTCGTCTCGTTACAATGCCTCGAGGTATTTTTTTAAATAGATTAGACGTATCTTCGATTAAAAACGGAAACTTTATAGGATCACGAATTTACGTACCTATCGAAAATGGAAGCACTCATAATTTTTTTCCACTGGTGGCTAGAATAGCGAATTTATAGTACCTAATCCAATATACTTATTACTATTAAGTATTATTCTATACTTGTTGGACTCTTCTGGGCTTAAACCACAATGAATATTTATTCACTTCATCTCCATTAATACTTAGTAGCTATCACGAATTCGCTTTTGCATTTTCTCGTGAGTCGTGATGTCATCGTTTGAAGATATCGTTTCATTTTCTATATTAATGATTTTTTACTAAAATAATATAATCGTACACAAGTTCCATGTAATAAATTTGATACAGTAGTTACATACAACATCGAAACCTTGCAGATAGTAATTCCACGCGTCCCATTACACTGATAAACTATATAAATGTTTCCAAGCAGAAAATTTGGACGATTTTTCGCTTAAAGATGAATTTACTCAATTTGTTTTAGGAAGAATGATGTGGACCGTACTTGTAAATGATGATAACGCAGAAAAGTTTTATTTTGAAGTTGATTTATTTTTACCGAATATTCCAAGCAAAAGGATTGTATATAGGTAAGATTTATTTGATTTTCTATAGTAGACGCAAACGTATGGCAACTAGTCATAGCAAAAACTTTTACTGATAATTTTAGAAGGAAAGGTGGTACAGAACTTTACTACTATTTTTGTCCCATTTAGACAAAGTTGGGTGGTTTAGCGGCCATAATCTAATAAACCTGGCACCATGCTTGTCATTAGACACCAAGATCACTACAGCACAGGCTGTTACCCTTTTTGTTCTAACTCCTTCACTATCAGTATTTTTATTGATGTCAAAATCTGGGCTTTCTATGTTACGGATAAAGGCCAAGAAAAAAGGAAATGGAAAACCAAATGGTAGATTTTTGGCAACCAATGAATCTTTGTCCTAATTTTTTTTCATGTAAATTATGATGATTTTCTGTTTCTTTTATTTACAGACGTCCTTGCAAGTGTGAAAAGGATGCAGATTTCCTGGAGCACACACAAAACGTATACATTCCTGTTGAAAATGTGTTTTCTATGTTGGATGAGACGGAGGCAATGAACTTTACTGTGAGGATTGGTAAGGAGTTTTGTAATATTTAGGGTTGATTTGGCAAGCTACCAAGCACCAAACAAAATATCTCATGCGTTGCGTCTACATTTAACTTTACGGGTAGAGTAATATAATTAAACACTTAACAAATTTTCTTTACTTGATAGTGATGAAACCCTAAGCGGGTATAACATTGAGTATAAAAAATCACTAACTGTCTGTGTGAACGTGATAAACCCTGAATGCTTGCACAAATTTTCACTCAAGTAGATCATACCAGAAATATATTTGAATGGTTCACAAAAAAGTGGTTTAAGTGTTCATATGAAAATTAAAAATACCTGTATTCGCTTACACAATTGATTCGGTTGCGTACCTATTATAATTCTCTTATATGTTTTCCGAAGTGAAGCGAGAGTCTTTAAGATAACTTAAACTTACAAAAATTATCTTACTTGCTTACGTGTTGCAATATTTTCGCAGGTGAAGTGGAAAACCTACCGCTACTGGACACACCGACAACAAGTGAAAGTCTGATACTGCTTCAGGGAGATGAACCAATGAAGGACATTGATAAAGAATAGACAAAGCTAAATAGCGAAAGATAGATAAAATACCATTTATGAATACTATTGTAATTGTGCTATTGTTGCAATATAAGCCAAATAAAAATTAGTTTACAAGTTAATGAACTATGTGTCACTATTCCTCTGCTGAATGAACAAAAACATTTTCCGAGCCAAATCAGCTATCAAAGAATAATTTTATTAACTAGTGATGTAGTAGATGAAATATATTTTCTGAGTAATATGACGTTGTGTTTATTAATATAATATTTTACCCTAGATTAGAAATTGTTTTTGATGAATTTTAATGTAGATGAGAAAAGCAAGAATGGTATTATTAACTGAAACAGTTGTGGGTAACAATTTAAAATTTAAAGTAAGTAGATATGGAGATTACGAGTTCTCAATTAAACCGAAACTTTGTTCAGTTCAAACCCTAAACTTTATATACGTATTTGCTTGATTATACTTTATTTATGAACCAATCAATGCTCTTTTACCGTTTGCTATTTCTTACAAATTTTTGGTCAATGATTACCTTAAAAAGTAGTACAAAGTACAAAAAAGTTCTTTATGCCTGACGGGCTATCAAAAAAGCAAAGTTGCTCCCTGAACTCAAGTGGAGTATAGACATAAGAATATTGGGTTCTCGTAGGTTTTAGACAATTTGATCTCCAAATTTAAGCCAGTCGTCTCTACTGGTACCAGTACTACCTGGACACATGTCACCAAATAAGCACTCCAAACAATCTTTACTGTAAGTTTTGGTTATACTTAAGATCTTTTCAATGCAATACTGTCTTTAAAATATAAAATGCCCGTTAAGCCATCGTCATGAAATAAACGCCATTTATGGGTAAGGAATTCAAGATCCCATTCATAAGGTTTATGGTGCAGATTTGCGAGGAAATGAACTGAAAATGTTCCGTTGTAATAAAAATATATTGATGTAGCTACACATCCAGTGCACGTGCCGTTTAAGTTTCTAAGGAGCTGTGGAAGGTTGGTATGAGTTGGTTGTTTAGATATAATGTTGATATTAAAGACGAGTATGTTCTTGTACCATGAAGGACATTGTCATTATCCATTAGTACATCGATCGTGCTGGATATCTGCCAAAAAACGTAGGGTAAACGATGATATATATAGATATTTATGATATGGATAGAGAAGGTAAACGATGTATTTTATTGTAAGAGACAATAAAACCAAATTTTTCCTAACACCTCTATTTTAGTTTATTTGAACTCCTACTAAATCCGACAATATCTTTACCTATCTATTCCATCCATCCATCCATCAGCCCTTGGAGGTCCACTGCTGGACATAGGCCTCCCCTAACTTGCGCCACTCTGACCGGTCCTGAGCCTTCTGAATCCAGCGGATGCCCGCTGTCTTCTTCAGGTCGTCGGTCCATCTTGTCAGGGGGCGTCCTGTACTTCGTTTTCCGAGACGCGGGCGCCATTCGAGGACCTTTCTTCCCCAACGGTTATCGGTCCTTCGCACTATGTGGCCAGCCCATTGCCACTTTACCTATCTATTAGTAGTAGTAAAGAACCTTTGCACCGAATTAAGTGGAAATATATAAAGCGAAAATATATTAAACGTCGATCGTTCTGACGGCACCATTAAGCTTTAAACGTACCGATATTGCGAAGAGTATCGACACAAAGCAAAATATTCCTTTGATCCGTTCTACTCCGTTCATATCCTGATTAATATTATAAAGATGAAAGTTTTGATTTTTTGTTTGTATATTTGATTGTAATGGATAAACTCAAAAACCACTGGACAGAATAGAAAAACTCTTTCACCAATAGGATGATCTACTGTTTCAGAATAACATGGGCTAAGTTATATTTTTTTTAAACAAAATTAAGGATCTGTACGAAAACACAACAAGAAAAGTACAACAGCAAATTAATCGAATCTAAACATCCATTATTAATTCCAGACTGCAGACTTTAAATCGGCCGATAGTTTAATCGGGTTCGTAACCAGCATATGGAGCGAAACGTAGCAATGTGCCCAGTTACATACCTTCCTATACTGATTACTAACCCGATCAAACTATCGGCCGATTTAAAGTCTGCAGTCTGCGGGGACTCATTAGACTATTAAACATTTTTCAGTAGGCAATCAAACCAAATAGGAGCCACATGATGGTAAGTGGGCATCGTCATCCATGGATATCACCAAGGCCAAAGACATCACGTTATTGGCTAAAGGAAGTGGAGTACCCGCAAGAAATGTTACAATTGATTTACAGGGAGGATTAGATACTAACCTTTACAAAAGAAGAAAGGATCTAGCTAGACTAAGATTCAAACATGGGTTACACCCCAAACTTTATGTTGGACAAATTGATTTCTCATCTTCTCTTCTAGTGAGTTCAATCGATTCTTTTGAAAAAAATTCGTTCGTGGAGCGTGTTATTTCTGAAGCGAATTCTGTTTCGAATAGGTACCAATTTGAACATAACAGACACACACGTCTTTTGATGAAAATATGCATGCAGTCTTCGCCTATAATTGTAATGGCACTTATGATATCAACTCGAAAATTATTGTAGTAACAGTGTACATTATGTTGGCGTTCAATAAATAAAGTATTGTTTCAACTACTTGAATACCTACTTGAAACTCCAAAGTAAAGCCTCTATATAAATTCAAGAACTTATCAAAACCAATTGAATGTTTTCAACCGAATCAAGTTCCAAGCGTTTTCCAAAGTAAGCGAGCTGCATTCAGATATATGTATAGTCTGATAACTCGGCATACATGAAGCAACTTACTTCATGGTATGATCTTAACTAAGTCTTCCAAGAGATGAACTTTAAAATAATAACCACTAGACAAAACAGCTCTTTTAAGCACACATCTGCATCTATAATATTAAAGAGATTCATTTTATCTTAACCATTGGACCTTCTTCTCTTAAAAGAAAACACATAATCCAAGTCGGGTATGTATGGTGTAGTGACGAACTACAAGCAAAAAGCATTTATAAAACTAAATGTGTGAGAAATTTCCCCGATAGGAACGAATACCTATGCCTATTTCGTCGAACATGCTTATTGAGCATATTGCACAAAAACTGATTCAGGTTTCAAAAACCATGGCGTAAATCATCGCGGAATTATGAGAGCATGAAATTTATTACAATAGCGTCCGGTTGCAAATTTTCATCGTAGAATTATTTTCTATACAATACAAATTTATTTACGACACTGAGCTCTTTTACGCTTTGAGCTGTTGGAATTTATTTAACCAATTTTCGAGAATTTTCTTTCAAAATTTAAAAGGGCTGATAGTGAAAAACGGTTATTGATTCGCAAAGCCACTTGACAAAATATTATAATACTATACTATAATTTATTAATTAATTTATATTAATTGTGTTCTAAATACAGGAAGGTAAATACTGTATAAAGGAATAAGTATTTTGAGGGTTCGGTTTATTGAGTAAAAACAGTAACCTCATAAGATCGCTTGAGTGTAACTTTAACTTTTCGATTATTTTATTTTCCTGTTGCTCTCAAATGACAGCCGAATTAAGCAATGGAATTGTCAATATTGCTTAATTCGGATGCGTAATCCTGTTTATAAAAGCTTTGCTTATGATTGGATATTTATTAATCTATAACATAATGAAAAATTATACAATATGTATAATATTATGAAAAATAAAATTGTCCATAACATTTTCGTATCAATGCTAATTACAGTGAGGAGTAATCTAAGTTAGACCGTGGCTTAATAAGAACGATTTGATATAAAGTGGTGTGCTCGAGTTAGAATTATTTCAGATGAAATTAATTCTTGGTTAAGGAGGAAGCTAAAGGGTATGCCGTCTGTTGGAAATTGAGGGATATTGAACGAAGACCTTTTATCGTATTAGTAGTAGTAGTTTAAAGCTAGTTGTTTTCTAGGTTCTTTAAGTTATTTGTGACCTTAGATTAACTGTATTCGTGTTCATTGTTTATAATTTTTTTTAATCTTTATTTTTCATTCATAGTGTTAAATATTTTGGATTAAACAATCTACTGTAAAATTTTCATAGGTATCGTTAAAACTCACAATGTTACAAAGCATGCTGTGTTGCTCCGTTATCCCTGCATAACATTTTCGCTTCGGTTAACCATTCACGGGTTATAAGTGTTTGTTAATGGTTAATCGACATTATTTGCAATGGTTGACTGAATATTTTTTTGTTGTCATTTACTCACGCATGAATTGGTAGTTGTTCGAAAGAACAATGCCAAACTGCCATACATCGTTTTATTTCATTTTCAACTTTAGCGTCTTAAAATAAAATAAAAATCTAAAAATCGCCGCTTTAATTTCTGAGCTTAGATATTAAGAATTTTCAGCAGACACACCCCAGAACCAAAGTATTTTGAGATTGAATTCTTATAACCATTGAGTCATAGAGTAGGGGAGACTTACGGCTGCCTGTAATTTTTACCATTATTTTATTCGACTTTTTTGATTGACAACCGGAAGTGGAAATTTGACATCATTATATTTGTCATACCAACATTTATAACGAAATTTTGTCTGTAATATTGGCCAGAAGTCTCCCTATATCTTGCTTGAGACAAGCTATGTATCGAAGTGAGTGCCCGAATGAAAATGGACATTGTTGACATCATTGTTATTATAGTCAATTCATCACTTATTAATAAAATTATTTTACGCTGGGTACCTAATACAGGCATTAATTTTAAAATACGTAAATAAATAATTGAATTGCTTCGGTATAACTGACGTTTTAAGACGCTAACAAAAATGAAAAATAATTTTTGAGCATTGTTCTTTAAATGTTTTGCATTGGGTGTCCAACTTGTAACATGTTTTGAATATTTTTGGGACAAACTGTAACATGGTGTAAAAATTATTGCGATCGATTCGGTTGCTGATTCTGAACAAACTGCTTTCAGGTTTCTTGTATACTGAGAATAGCGTTGTGTATGAGAGATGAAACTTCTGTTTTATATCAGTTATCTTCTTTATAGCGTTTATTGGCCTAATTGTTGTAAGCAAATAATTAAGTAGGTACATAGTTACTAAATGTATGTATGGCTGTTTTATCTCTAATAAATAAATAAACAAACCTTGCTTGCCTGAAAATATAAATAGAAACAGAAATAGTCTTTATTGTTTCTGTTCGTATGATGTTATACAACAACAACAACAACAACAACAACAACAACAACAACAATAACAACAACAACAACAACAACAACAAAATACTCTTTATTGTGCACACACTAGGTGAACAACTGGATGAACTCAACAGGGACCCATTACGGGTGTACAATATTCTTAATAATTTTAATACTAAATTAATTTATCTTATCAATGAAAATGAAGTAGCAATCAATATTTTTAACCTTAGGACTTAGATTGAGGTATTCTATCTTATCCTTAAATAGGAATGCAGTCCTAGGTCGGTTAAAATGTTCATGGATATACCTTATCATATCGCTTGGACTCATTAACGTCGATTCATACGTAACGTGTTTTTACCCCGTACGGGACGGGACGTGAAATTTTGGAAAAATCATTTAATAGAAAATGGAAACGATAACCTTTCACGTTACGTATGCAGCGACTTTTACTTATTACTCAATATACCGCTAAAGAAACTCTCTTTAATATTTATATGACAAATAAGTAAAACATAGCTTGAAGCTGCAGTGTGATGAAGTGTACATAAATAATAACAAAAAACATGAATAACCTCTCGCCGGCGACCGTGTTTCTCAAGAGTGACATGAAAAAGGCTTAGTCACATCTTAGGAAAGTGAATAGGCTTCTTTAAAACATTCTTTTTAAAACACTCTTTGTGTTCTTTGTTTTTTCTTTCACGCATAAAGTTAAGAATAGTAAAACATGTTTTGATAAAGTTGTTTACAGGAATAAAACCAGTGTTTTTCTTTGTAGTTAATATATACCTACATGAACTAAATTTATTCCAAATCAGATCACAATACTACTTTTTTAATAAGTGGATCAGTGATCTAAAAGCTAAACGATAGTTGGTAGATATGTCACTACCGCACAGTGTTGCCAACTCGATATCAGGTTTTCGGGCTAAACACAGTTTTAAAAATGGCTAGATTCGTCCAATACATTGAAAATAGGGGCTATTGCTTGATTAACAGAGGTGAGGGCAAAAAAAAAGGTCGCCAGACGCTCTACAACTATGATAATGGTAATTTTTTCGATATCTTTCGCTACCTAAATTGGTTTTTTCGATCGATTATATAAAAAACTTCGTGGAAAATCTGAATTTATCCCTATTTTATCAAGATGGCGGAAAATGATTTTGGGGCTAGAAATTGGGCTAGGTGCTAAAAAATTATTTGAGGGGCTAAAAACCCGTAAAAAGGGCGAAGATGAAGATCGTAAGAGCGGTCAATTGACCTCTATCTGCTTGTAGTCACTACAACTAGTCAATACTTTTGTTGTCAGAAGTGCTTGAGATTTGAAATACAACGTTAAAATGCCTTCGTGTATTATTGTAGTGTGAGTGTCACTACACCAGTAGTGAAACAAAAGATAAACGTGTGTGTGTTGTAGCTCTTTTCGGAACAGATTTTTTGGTTGATTTGTAAGGACATGACGTATCTATATTTTTTTAAACATAATTGGAATTATATAGAAAGGTTTGGGGTTCACGCTTGCAATTGGTATAATGGAATTAAAGCGACTCCCGGCGGTACGCTCAATCGAGCTCTAAAGATATTATGAGGCTGAAATAAACCAATTAATTAATTCGAGTCTGAGAATTGCCTGTTTCCTTCCTTCCTTTATTCGTTGAATATGAAAGAGAATAATAAGGTTTAAGGTAATTAGAAACTGCTAACGCATACCGCAGAAATAGGACCATGAACAATTACGTCAAGTGGGGCATACGGGAGGAAAATATCGTAATTAGCAAGTGTGTACATATAATATAATTTTACATTATCTATTTAATCTCTAAGAGATACATAAAAAATCAGTTTATACTATTCTTAGAAGATTCAATAAACCAGCGAGAAAGCCAGTAAAAATCCTCTCCTTATTATGAATTGTTTTTTTAAAAACTAAATCAAACTTGCTCAATTTTGGTGTCCGGAATATTTTCAATGTCGGTATAGATTAACAACAGTCTACATCGTCATGAAATAGAATAACTTTTAACATAATACTAGTGGATACCATGCCCGGCTTGTGCTACGTAAGCTAAAAACATTCTTATGGAAAAAGTAGAAAATCGAAAATGTGCCTAATGCATTGTTTTAGTAGTCTCAAACCATCTTCGCATTATTGCCTTTCAAATAAAACCATTTTGGGTTAAATCGGTTGGATGGTTTCAGAGTCTATAAAGGACATTCAGTATAAATATTTTTGTGTTTTATATGTGTATACAGATTTTACCCTGACACAAAGTTACTTGCACAAAGTTTATAACAAGCGCGCACTCGTTAAATAATATCCTCGTATATTCCATCCAGGTGTAATTATACTCTTAAAGACCTGTTAAAATGCTTCGTCGTGCACGTAAGTAAGATCCATGAGGAATATTTGACTTTAACATGATTACTCAACGACTTTGAACGGTTATAATATTCAACATTTAACACAGGTAGGTCCTGATTTATACATATTAAGTCGATCATAGAAACTTATAAATAAATACATATATTATGTCGGAAATCGATGATTTCATATCATTAAATTTAATAACGTGTCCCAAGACAAATGGCGTGGCAACCAAGACCCTTACTCACTCACAAAGTATACAAAACCAACCTAGGGCACCACTCTTTGATTCCAAGGTTATCCAGACTGCTTAAAGAATTTCTGGGCAAGGATGGCACCATTGACGTCTTCCATGATAAGTATATAGCTAACACATAGGGTACTGCACCCAATTTCTACAAAATGCTAGCCTAATAAATTATAATATAGTGTTGAAATTGGTGAACAATAAGGAATATTTGTATTGTATTGTATATCTATGTATGTAATTCTATAATGTTATTATACATAATATCATAATATTATACTATTTTATGGATACTTATATATTATACGCAATTGAGTCTTTCAGTGATTTTTTTTTCTTACAAATGAAATATAATAATGTTATTCTATAACGTGAAATGAGACTTGGCTCAATTTCAGAATGTTTGTGATTTTACTCACGTCGGTTAAGATATTGGACAATCAAGCAGGATTATACACGAAATTGCCGTTAGAACAAAATTGCTATCTATTCAACATCGGAACAGATTTAAAACAATACATTTAAACTAAAGAAATTCATCAATTCCAAACAGAATTTTGAATTATTAAACAGAATTATTAAACAAAATACACTTGAATCATGGCTGCTAGTGAATTTAAATTATACTTATAAATATTTTAACCGACTTCAAAAAAAGGAGGAGGTTCTCAATTCGACTGTATTTTTTTTTATGTTTGTTACCTCGGAACTGTCGACTGGGTGAATCGATTTTTATGATTCTTTTTTCAATCGAAAGCTGGTGCTTATCGTGTGGTCCCACATTTTGAGCAAGATCTGACAATGGCATCTATGTTAAAAGCATATAAGTCTTAAATTTGAAGTCGGTTATTTTTTTTGTTAAAATAGATTATGTGACAATTATTTCATGCTAATCTTCAATATCTCAAAAGTACAATGATTTCTTATTGTTACAACTCTTTAGCGTAGTTGTTTGAAATATCGGCCTTTTGTATTAATTATTCTCGTTCTTAATTCATTGCTATTTACTTTATCTGGTATACAATAAAAAGTATTATCACAGTCTGTTATAACAATATTTTAAAAGAAACTTTCTACTTTAATTTTTATCGCTACTAATATCAAAGGATTTTCTCAGTCAGATTATCTACTGTTAAATTAAACATAGGAAAAACTGTTATTACAATTTCACGCAGGATGAGCTGCGATTTTGACTGTGTAATTATAGAATATATATAATTACTGTATATTATACAATATAATAGAATTACTTAATTCCAGGTTATGCAGGATTACTGGGGAAATAGCTTGGCTCGACTCTTTGACGGTAATATACGTGACGTAGTGTACAGGACAAAATTTTTGTCATAACACTTCTAGTGCATACAAAATCGTGTGACATGCAAAAATTTACTTTGACGTTATAAATAGTATGCAAATTTATAAAAATTGCCATATCTATGTAAGAGGATGTGAACATAATATATTAAATTTTACTTGTAGCTTAGCCTTTTAAAATTTACTTTAGGTGTAAAATAATGTTAGTTCTAGAATATTTATTCACACAGTTTATAATAGCTAGAATATAATGTATGTCGACGATGGAAAGGCAAAATGTATTATCCGCCATTTAGTAAAATGACCAGGAGAGACGATTAAAGTTTTAGAAAATTCATAACTTTTAAAGTATTGAAGATATCTCTATGAAATTTAAGTGAATAGTAATAAAATTTATAACAAATGCATACATGTAATAAAAAATAACGTATGTCTAATATTTGTATTAATTTATGGAGTTTATACAAAATACCAAAAATCTCAGATAGGTAAAATCAGTTTATATCCAAATATTATATCCAAAAAATTTCAAGCAAAGTGTTTTATATCCAAAATATAATATAAATATTTTCCAGTAAATTGTTTTATATCCAAATAAATGTGATATTGCTATCGAGTAAAATGACTTAAAAACACATCCAATCATGACCAGCGAGAGGTAAACGCTTTTATGTAACTTCTTCATATCTATGCAAACCTGGAAAAACAGTTTTACAGACATCATTGTATTCGAACAAAGAGGGCCAAGTGGTTTAACCATACACTTAAATATAATTTAGGCCACAAACTAAACTTTCCATAACTTAATAAAATCCTGAAAATTGTAAAAAAATTAAAATCATCCATCCAATCCATCCATCAGCCTTTGAAGGTCCACTGCTGGACATAGGCCTTCCCTAACTTGCGCCACTCTGACCGGTCCTGAGCCTTCTGAACCCAGCAGATGCCAGCTGTCTTCTTTAGGTCGTCAGTCCACCTGGTCGGGGAGCGTCCCATGCTCCTTTTTCCGAGACGTGGGCGCCATTCGAGGACCTTTCTTCCCCAACTGTTATTATCGGTCCTTCGCACTATGTGGCCAGCCCATTGCCACTTCAGCCGGCTAATTCTTTGAGCTATGTCGGTTACCCTTGTTCGTCTACGGATCTTCTCATTTCTGATGCGATCACGTAGTGAAATACCGAGCATAGCCCTCTCCATAGCCCGCTGCGCTACTCTGAGCTTGTGGATTAGGCCAATAGTAAAGCACCACGTCTCGGATCCGTATGTCATCACTGGCAACACACACTGCTCGAACGCCTTCGACTTCAGGTACTGAGGTAGTGTTTTGGACGACAAGACATGACGCAGTTTCCCGAACGCAGCCCATCCGAGTTGGATTCTACGAGTGACTTCTTTCTCGAAGTTGGACTTACCCATCTGAATCACTTGTCCCAGGTAATTGTATTCGTCTACAACTTCGAGAGCAGCGCCATCAACAACAACCAGTACGGGTGTGACATGGACATTCGACACGATTTTCGTCTTATCCATGTTCATCTTAAGACCCATCCGTTGTGAGGTGCTGTTCAAGTCCCCGAGCATTGTATCAAGTTCTTCCAAGGAACCCGCCAGGATGACTATATCATCGGCATATCGCAGGTGTGTGATGTATTCGCCATTGATGTTAATGCCCCGTCGTTTCCACTCCATCTGCTTGAACACGTCTTCCAACGCAGCGGTGAACAGTTTTGGGGATATGACATCCCCTTGTCACTAAGAGACAAAAAAAAATTAAAAATGAAGGTAAATGTTTTACTAAAATTATATTTATCAAAAAGTTACTGATTAAAAGGTTATAATGGTAAGGACGGAAAATCAAAGCAATTAATTCAACAATAAACAACACGTAACTAAACAATCCATCCATCAGCCCTTGGAGGTCCACTGCTGGACATAGGCGTCCCCTAACTTGCACCACTCTGACCGGTCCTGAGCCTTCTGAATCCAGCGGATGCCCGATGTCTTCATCAGGTCGTCAGTCCACCTGGTCGGGGGGCGTCCTATGCTCCTTTTTCCGAGATGTGGGCACCATTCGAAGACCTTTCTTCCCCAACGATTATCGGTCTTTCGCACTATGTGGCCAGCCCATTGCCACTTCAGCCGGCTAATTCTTTGAGCTATGTCGGTTACTCTGGTTCGTCTACGGATCTTATTTCTGATGCGATCACCTAGAGAAATACCAAGCATAGCCCTTTCCATAGCCCGCTGCGCTACTCTGAGCTTGTGGATTAGACCAATAGTAAAGCACCACGTCTCGGATCCGTATATCATCACTGGCAACACACACTGCTCGAACACCTTCGACTTCAGGCACTGAGGTAGTGTTTTGGACGATAAGATATGACGCAGTTTCCCGAACGCAGCCCGGGTTGGAAACTACGAGTGACTTCTTTCTCAAAGTTGGACTTACCCATCTGGATCACTTGTCCCAGGTAATTGTATTCGTCTACAACTTCGAGAGCAGCGCCGTCAATAACAACCGGTACGGGTGTGACATGGACATTCGACATAACCTTCGTCTTGTCCATGTTCATCTTAAGACCCATCCGTTGTGAGGCGCTGTTCAAGTCCCCGAGCATTATAGCAAGTTCTTTCAGGGAGCCCGCCCGGATGACTATATCATCGGCATATCGCAGGTGTGTGATGTATTCGCCATTGATAAAATAAATAAAAAAAACATGAGAGGGGTCAAGGGAAACCCGGATGGAACGAAGTTCCTTTCGATTTAAATATTGTTTTGTTGTACAGCGCCATCTCTGTAAAACTCTCTGAATCACTTCAAAAAAAGTGTAGTCATTCGTAAGAATCAAAAAGTGTCGTAATTTTCCGTCTAGCCCCCTTTCACAATGCGCGATAAGGAACTTCGTTCCAAAACTTCGTTCCAATAACGCGTTGAGGAGGTTGAGTTGAGGAGAGATGTAGGTTCTCTCTGCGTATTCTATCGTCTGTATAATGGGGAATGTTCTGAAGAACTGTTTGGCTTACTACCTGCAGTTCATTTTCGTCACCGCACACCACGTACCAGGTTCCATCAACACTATCTGGATACCTGGCGTTCGTCCACAGTCCGGTTCTCACGTCATTTTCTACCTCGCACGTGTAAACTGTGGAACAAACTACCTGCATCGGTGTTCCCTCTAAGCTATGACATAGAGTCCTTCAAGAAGCGGGTCTATCGTCATCTTCTTGGCCGGCAACGCGTTGGTGACGCCCCTGGTGTTGCTAATGTCCATGGGCGGCGGTGATCACTTACCATCAGGTGACCCGTCTGCTCGTTTGCCTGCTCAAAGCATAAAAAAAAATAACGCTTCACACTCATAGCCCCACACTAGGATTCCCTGTGTCGTGGGTGCCATGGACAACACACAAGACAAGGACATTCACACCCAGACCGAGAACAGAAATTCAAACTCATCATTCAAAGGAGAACCCCAGTTTCCATAGAAACTCAGGCCTAAGTAGACAAGACTGGAAATTGGCTGTTAATTAGATTATTGCAAAAAGTTTAATTTCTCCAATTTTCACGGCTGCCAGCAATGGCCAACTAAGGAAATCCTAGAATGAATCACCTTAATTATAGGTTATGATTATGCTCGTGTCACAGTGCTATTTAATGTGTATGTTACACTTACGTTGGCGGGTGTCTATTATAATATCTACTACTTCAATGGTTTTCACCCAAAACGAATGTCATAAAAAGGTTGTATAATAAAAGCTATTGCATATTTCAAGAGATTTTATTAGTTATCATTATAATACATTAATATTTCGTGTAGTTGTGCAGGAGGCGTTATATTTCGTTAGTACCTTGCCCAATCAAGATACCATAATATACTCATTGTAAGTATGGCCACAGCAACTTCCTGATCTTCTAAAGATGTATAGGGTACGTTATCCAGTGTTCAGGACTTATTCTGAACCTTTGTCAGTCACAAAACAGGCGATTAAGGAGTCCATATTCATATAGTATTGGTTTGCAAGAAATTGTAGCGAAACTGCGAAACACATTCACCAAAACACAAGTACGAAAGCGAATACAATAGAAAATTAAAATCACTGTGTACGTGTCGATGAGTTTCAATAGTAAATAGGACTCCAAATACGCTGAAAATATTTGATAGTAAAAATATACAAGAACACGCGTAGAAAGATAAAAGATCGATGACAAATATGACAATACAGTGGTGTTATTTATAAATACTATGGTTACCAAAATGACATTATTAGGGATTACATCATCATTGTTGTCAATCGATTAATCGATGTCAAAATATTCGAAATGTAATTTAATAAAATTACCGTAACGATTGAATGGTAATTATAATATATTACATAGTTTTGATTTATATGGAATACGAAAATATGTAAAAAATAAATTAATATTATAATTATAATCACTAAATAATACATAAAATATATTATTATGTTCCATCAATCGATAATTATCAATCGATTCAATCGATTATAAAATCGTATGTAATGAGGTAAATACTGTGAAAACTTTTTTGCATTATTTTGTTCATTTGGCAAGAGCAGCTGAAGCTAAGATTTAAATATGTTTATCTTATAAATAAGACGAATTTTTTGGTATATAGTTTACTCTTGTCTAGTCCGATGTTCTAACACAGATTACATATGGTTCGGGGCCGAAAATTGGGGATCGCCTTTCCGCCTCGCTGGGAATCGAACCCAGAACCCTTGGCGCGGCGATCCGGTATGGTGGCCATTGCGCCACACGGGTCGTCAAACACCCACGGGACTTCAATACTTCTATATACCGGTACTCGATCCGGCACCGCTGGGGAGAATAGGGTATTTGACAACATTGAAAATATACTACAAATTGTTATTATTCTATCAGATAGTAGCACTAAAAAACATATCTCACTTTATTTTCAAGCAAATGACGTATATTTTTGCAAATAACACGAAATTAAAATACAGTAATTTATGAAAATTTTGCCAGTGACCGAAACGCCCTGTGATTGGTTACAACATTGATGACGTCACACGCCAGTAACACTATATTAAACGGCTTCGTCCACTCATTGCAATTCACGTTTTAAGTTTTCTGGGTGTTATTTTCTTAACTTAGAGTTGTTTGGGAAGCAGTTATTTAATAATTTTGGAATAAATATTCTTTTTCAAGTCTCAAAATGGTGTCAAATTTAGTGCAAGCTGATATCAGCAACCTACTTAGGTATCTAAGATCGAAGCATTTATGGTTTCATTTTTCATCAAGAATAACGCTGATTATTTTGCTCCGAAATTAAGAAATGTAAAAACTATTATTATCTATCTTGTTTGATAATAAATAATTAATATTATGTATCACAGAAGTTTTTTAAACCTGTCTATTTCACGTTATGTTGCAGTGAATCAATATAATCGTCGTCTTTAGAGATGTTGTTTCGAAAAATATTAATAAAAAAGACGATATAGCGCATAGCTATTCAAAATTACATATTACTTACAGCACAGGGTACACAACACAATACATAAAAACATTTATAGATATTTGACATAATACTCTTCGGGATAATTTTAACCAGTTTTCGTATTTTTGGATCCGTTGGAACATAAACAAATAATAGTTTAAACATCATCATCATCCTGCCCATTTCCCAATTTTATTTGGGGTCGGCACAATATGTTTCCCTCTTCCACACTTCCCTATCAGCCGTCAATAAATAATAGTTTAAACAACTATTATAAATATGTACATGGTTTTGTATTGTCTAATGTAGATACTGAAGAAAAAAATTGGGACTGTGCTGTTAATCATTAAGGAGTTCCCTCGACTGGAGCCAGACCTGAGTCGAGTATCAGGTCATTCTTATCACAAAAATACATTGTCATCACAACTAAAGCAATGTGTAAAGTTTCAACTCTTTAGGATATATGGAAGTAGGTCATATTAAGCTTGCTAGATTTGACCTTTGATTACTTATAGACGTATTTGTACTTTGTGGTACTACACATCATTTACACCATTCTATTAAATAATAAGCGCTCATAGAACAGCGGCTTGCGTCGATCCTAAGCGATCGATAAAGTTAAGCAATAGCGGGCGCGGTAGTTGGATGGGTGACCGCTAGTGGCAAAAAATTCTTGAGCGTTTCCGTGCTTCGGAGGGCACGTAAACACCTCGGTCCCGGTTGTTATCATAAGATATCAGTCGTTAAGCCATGTCGGAGGCCTTCGGGCGATTTGAAAACTTCCGACACTCGGGTTGGCCACTGACCCCTTCACCAATCCGCGCTGGAGCAGCGTGGCGGAGTATGCTCTAGGCCTCCTTAAGAGGAGAGACCCGTGCCCAGTAGTGGGCCATTAATGGGTTGAAGCCATTCAATAAATCTAAAATTAAATTATGAAAATTACGTCAGCTGCAATGATAATCATTGTGTTTGTTAGGTATTAGCTCCTCGCTTTGCTTAGGTTTTCGTATAGAACACCAATTTTTTAAATAAAATATAGCCTATGTTACTCAGGAAGAAAAGAGATTTATATTAGTGAAAGAATTTTTGAAATCGGTCCAGTAGATTTGAGTTTATCAAAAAATCACAACTTTTCTCTATAGAATCTTAGTATAGACACTAGCGTGTGACGTCACACGTGTCGTAGACCGCCGCCATGACAGAAACAGCGTTTTTCGCGCGGTTTTGGAAGTTTAAACTTTAACATTGATTTTTATTAACAATACTGTTGTTTTTTTGAGAAATATCAATGTAGTGGGTTTTTTTTTGTAATAAAGAATAGTTTAAAATGATTTTTTAAAATTAGTCAAATACCCTATTTAGTACTGTCCAGGTCTCGATAGAATCAAAGGCTTTCTCATAGTCCACATAGGCAACACATAGCATTACGCATTAAGTTTGCCCTTTGTTCATCCTTTTTTTATAAGGTGACATAAATTTTAAATAAATAAATAAATAAATAAATAGCGGCTGATTACCTCGGTCTTCTGTATAATCTGCCGCAGTGTGTGTATGTGGTCTATAGTACTGTAGCCTTTTCGGAATCCTGCTTGTTAGGGAGGCTGAAAGTCATCAAGCCTGCGTGCAATGCGATTTGTGAGCAGCCTCGGAAACAGCTTATAAAAGTGGCTCAGAAGTGCAATGGGCCTGTAGTTCTTCAAAAGGGCTTTATCGCCCTTCTTGAAGAACAGCGTCACCACACTTCTGCCCCACGCTTCCGGGGTAGTTCCAGTGTTGATGACGGAATCGAATAGTTTTTGGAGCGCCACTAGAAGGGGGTTTCCTTCAGCTCTTAGAAGCTCGGTTGTGATTCCGTCATCTCCCGGTGTCTTATTGTTCTTAAGTTATTTGAGAGCCTCTCTAAACTCATACAGGCTAACGTCCGGGATATCCTCTGTGTAGTGTTGGGTCAGTTTAGTTCGCTTGTCGCTCTCCTCGCGAGGAGATGGAGCTTGAGAGGAGGCATACAATTGTCCGTAGTATCTCTCAGTTTCGTAATTCAGTGCCGAACTCGGTCTTCAACCTCGTAAGCTGACCTTGCCCAGTAGATAGATCCTTGGCGAACACTTTTGAGCCCTGGCGCTAATAAATAACTTATCTAAAATACTTAAATAATGGTGAATCGCGAGGTTTGACAACGGCACGAAGTGCGCGTAACCATCCTCTCCGACACAAGAAGGGTGATTGAAGCGCCTGCGCATCAGCCCGTACTTAAATATTACCATCTGACTTACTCGCAATTTGCTTTAATTTGTATGGTTTAACCATAAATTTTTGTATGCAATAAAAAATTGTAAAGTAGTTTAATGCCAAAAATGAAACTAGTACAGTCAGTTTAAATGCACATGTTATTTGTGAAAAAAACAAGTAAATTTGTTTTATTGTATTAAAATAGGTTCTAGAAAGAACAGTAAAACGACTCAACGCATAATGTTACCTTATTTTGGATAGGTAAAATGTATTATCTTGGAAACAATAGCATTTTAGAATACAGTAAAATGTATTAACTTACAATGACTAATATTTAAAATCGGAGTAAAATGTTTTAATTCTATTGATGAAGAAAAATCAAGTTGGGTATAATGTATCAATTACAAAAATGATAATATTATAATTTGGTAAATTGTTTTAACATTTAAATTTAGTTAAAGTCAAGCAAGGCAAAGTAACATAAGGTAAAATTTTTAGTTGAGATGTGTTTTAATGACAAAATCCACTATTTACTGTGGAGTTAAAACACAAAAAAATATGAAAAACTTCAAAAACATTGGTGTATTAACGACCATAAAAGTCTTCAGATCGAGCTGAAACTAGGACCATTCGAAAGAGAAAATTCTCCCGATTCCAACGATGTATATAACTCGATATCGCCTAAAATGGCGGTTAATACATTATGCCTTTCCACCGTCGATGTATTAATCGAAAGGAATATTTTAAACAGATCTCTTCCATAAGGTTGTCTGGAGGAAATTTTTCTTTGGCGATAAGGCCGCCTATAGACTGAATGTTATTTCAATGTATGTGACGCCATCGCTCCTATATGAGATCGTCGCACAATTGCTTAAGCCAAGTGTGGGCCTCATAAAATATAAAGCGCTAATTTACCTAGACCCGATGCAATATACACTGTCATTAATTTATTTTATTTATATCAAATGCTAAAACAGTGTTTTACTAAGTGCCGTGCGGGGGAGCGGGTACTGAGACGTCACTTTCTTGACAAGCACAACTTCAAAGCTACATAACTTTTCCATTTCTAAAGTTATTTTGATGATTCTTTCACATTTATGTTTCTTTTTATCTTAATTTTTGCTTAATTTAATTTAATTAATTGAGAACCTCTTTTTTTGAAGTCGTTTAATAAAATAATCATGTTTCTTAATATTTTTTTACTCAGTACTTTCAGGCAGTGTCGACTGTAAGTATTGATACAAATTCAAATAATGTAGGAAATGGTTGAGTGTTGAATGATAACCACTGGTGAAGAAACGACAAGGACGTCGGTCGTTGTTTAGGAGGATTATTAGAAATCCGTGTCTTGCCTTGATGGGGACATTGATAGACCGTATCTGGCCTCGGTAGAGGCATTGATACCCATGTCTTACCTTGATAGAGGTTTGACTTACTAGTACTGACAAGCTTGAGGTTACATCCAGAAACAATGCAGTAAAGTATTATGCTAAATATTATTATCTTGTCAGCTAGTTAGATGTACGGTTCTAGTCGTGGACCAATACCAAACCGCTATTTCTGGATTCAGAATAAAGTAAACTTCTTTTAACCCCCGTCGAAAAAAAAGAGGTGTTATAAGTTTAACGTGTCTGTGTATCTATTTATCTGTGTATCTGTGGATCTGTATGTCTTTCTGTGGCATAGTAGCTTCCAAACGGGCGAACCGATTTTGATCTAGTTTTTTTTGTTTGAAAGGTGCCTTAATCGAGTGTTCTTACATAGCTATATTTTATGCAAATGAAACTGTCCGGGGTTATTTAAATTTTAATTTAACGTTACTAAAATGTAAACCAAACCGAAACGAAGAACCGAGAAGCATGGAAAGTAGGCTATGATTTGAGGAGGCTCTTTGTACTCCAAATTATTCCTGTATACCTAGTATTGCGGTTATTTGCGGCTCAACTTGCAACTTAATCAACGAGTGGGTATAATTTACATCCTTAAAGCAGAAACGGCGCACTCGAGAATGCTTTTGACGGACTATAAAATTTAATTAGGTTTCTAAACAGATTGTGTCGGGTAATTTAACTTTTGGTGTTATACAATACAATTTATCTGCCGTTTCCCTCCTACATGCCACCTACATCCATTCATGCCTTTGAGAAGTGCTGCAGAGAATCATGGTAAGTACTATAGAAACTTTTAGCCGTATTAGCGCGGCTTAGAATACTAACCACAATTCCACGCCGGATGGGTGTCGTAAGAGGCAACTAAATCCGGCTCGCTGGTGGTAGAGCCCCTCGGAGGGATTATATGGATTATATTAATTTTAATTGTTAATTAAAAGCATTATCACTATTATTATTTCTCCATAGAGTTCACCTGGATAGCTACCACCCTTAAGCATGGGTCAGCCACCAAACGACTCGCCGTGTTCCGGCTGGGGCTTAAGAGTCAGTTCTTTCTTTCTTTTTCTTCTCTACCATCAGGTATATCGTCAGCTCGTTTGCCGATTATTTCTATAAAAATATTTTTTTTGTAGAATCAAATTTTGCTTTGCACATTCTCAAGGTTCACCGGCAGACAATGCTACGTGCATTAAATTCACCTGTAACATAAGTCGTTGGAGCAATAGCTTCAACCCATTTCAGGTCTAGTAAGCATTATTAAGAAAAATATCTAATATAAGATACATAATATTATGAAAAATTGAACAAGATAGACATACATTTTAAGTATGATACGGGTACTCACCATAGACAACCAATACCAACCACCACACCATAGACATAGCCAATTGGGATGTTGACAATGCTACGTGCATTAAATTCACCTGTAATATAAGTCGTTGGAGTAATAGCTTCAACCCATTTCAGGTCTAGTAAGCATTGATTAAGAAAAATATCTAATATAAGATACATATTATGAAAAATTGAACAAGATAGACATAGCCAATTGGGATGTTGACACTAATTATAAATTAATATAAATTTATGTCTAAAATATTTAAAGGCCTAAAATATGATTCTTTTATTGAAATTAGTCACAATAAATTAAATATCATTAATTTAAAATGTTAAAAATTGTACTCACTGACACGTGACCTCAAACGCCATTTTGAGAATATGACGTCATTGGAACAATTTTATATGGAAATTCAACAAACTTAGCAGACAGATAGTATTGAATATCGTTTAGTGACGTCACGTGACGTTTTTGGTGGGAAATTTGATAATGATTTTTATTTATCAATTTTTGTTTTTAAATTGAAGATTATTATTTTTGTAATATTTTTTTCGTGAATATTAAGATCATATCTATAAAATAAAATTGAATCCTAAAATTAGTCAACATCCCTATTGCTATCGGGTCTAATAAGCTCTAAAATTACCTCTCAAAATCATTATTAATACACGATGAAACCAATACTATTGTAGTCTGTGAAGAAAAATCATCCAAAACAACTTTTACAAGTATCTAAGGGTTTCATTGGTCTAAAATATTGTTAGTTCAATTCAACTGTCTGTATATAGGTCGAGTGTATCGAGCCAGAAACACGAACCGTTACCCGAAACAATGGTTGCGATTCAGATTGATAGCTGAAACATAATCTCAAACGCTCGCTTTGAAAATTGCTCATAGTTATAAACACACAAAATTATTCCAATAATTATAGAAAACATTCTAGGCATAATATCTTTATGCTTAAAATGTATTGAGAAATATACGGTAAAATTAATAATTTATTTATTAAATAAAAAAATTAAATATATATATAAGTATATTTTTAGCACCGTCCGTCTTGGTAGAAGGTGGTCTAATGTCATTCAGGAGAAAAAACTGTTAAAGCTTTATTTATTTACAGGTGTTTGTTGCAGGTACATCATGCCTGTGGACTAATATGTCTTTACTCACTTTCAAAATGGTGGGGTGGATAAAGTTGTAACTATGTTTTCATTACAGATGTTTTGAAAAGTCTGTGATTCCCAGAGGGACACACAGGGAAGCCAAATTGAGGCAAGCTACGAAAATATTACCTGTCTCTCTCTTGAAATACCAACAAAAAACAAATATGTACGTGAAATGAAAAAGACGTCAAAATGCGTTCACAACTGTTGCGTTGAAATAAGAACTGAAATTAAAAATCTCTGGGTTACCCCACAGATATTTATTTTGGGCTCAACCAAAGTAAAGAGTTCACCTTTGAACTTTTCCTTGAATATGATTTAAACGTCCTCCCACATTGTATCAACTGAATAGATAATATGCCTCCTTTATGAAGATTAATCACGACCATTTTAGTTCTGCACAGACTTTAATCCTGAAAATGTTAATTCAACTTATGACAATACATTTTAGGACAAAAAATGTGATTTGGTTTCTGTAGGTATCAATTCTAACTGATTTCGTGTGTTGTGACAATCACTATTACAATCGCCCCTAGCATGGGATTTGTTGTGACAATCGCATACTCTTACTGTTTTAATCTAGTTGTATTATTAGTATACTAGCTTTTGCCCGAAGCTTCGCGCGCGTAGATATCGATTTTTACTACCGCACCAAATCTCCCAATATTTTCGCGTTGGAACTCGGTAAACCCATCTGGTTATTTGTCACGTCATTGACACATGATTGATGACGTAAAAATTAAGTGAGTTGCGTTTACTGACGCAGTGCGGCGTGAGTTACCTCAGTACTTTGCGTGAATAATATAAAACTGAAAGGTATGTATGTATCTAAGCGGTACGAGCTGTGCAAACGAGGTAGGTAGGTTGCCTTGGTTTCAACGTTTTCCCAGTTTTACTCGAAAAGCCTGCAGTTTTATGTCAATAAAAGGCGCAACCCTATCGGTGTAATATTAATTTTCCCTTATTCAGGAAGTGACATTCGAAGCAATCATTATAATAAACTTTGTGGCAGAAACTCCAAAGATTATTTGATGACAGCGGATTCACAAGAAAATCAGTTTGCTTCGAACGCTGATATCTATTCGACTTGATAATTATGAGACGATGACATCTTATGTGAGTCAGATAGTGGAAACTGCACAAAGACTTAAAGGTACAGGTTTTGAAATAAATGAAGAATGGATCGGTTCATTGCTACTGGCGGGGCTACCCGAGAAATTTGCGCCGATGATTATGGCAATTGAACATTCCGGCATTGCCATACATTCTGATATTATCAAAACAAAACTGCTTGATATGAGTTCTGAAGTTGATGACCATGACTCTGAAGTTGCATTATGGTCGAAGCAAAAAAGTAAGATCGGTCAAATTGGAATACAAAAGGGGCGAAACATTCGACAAGCAATACGTCAAATGTCAATAAAGTGACAAAATGCTATGAATGCAAGAAAATTGGCCACTTTAAAAACCAGTGTCCTGATCTGAAAGAAAAGCAAGTAAACGCATTTAGTGCTGCATTCTTCAACAGTGAATTTAATAAGAAGACTGGTATATCGACTCAGGGGCAAGTGCTCATATGACATCTAATAAAGAAATTTTAATGCAAGTGAGAAAGGTACACGATACGAAGGAAATTATTGTTGCTAATAATATGACTGTGCCAGTTTTGTGTGCCGGAGATACACAGATCACTACGCTAGTGAATAATTCTCAGTTTGACATTAAGGTAAACAACATTTTGTACATACCTAACTTAACTGCAAATTATTTATCAGTAAGCCAATTGATAGCAAAAGGAAACAGTGTTACTTTCAAAAGTGATAAATGTTATATTCATAATCAAAGAATGAGCTTATTGGAATAGCAAGTCTGCAGAATGGTGTGTATAAATTGAATACAATGAAGTCAGAGAAAGTGTTGGCGGCTGCGGCTCAAACTATAGATGCAAAACAGTGGCATAGAAGATTAGGGCATATTAACAGTAAAGATTTGCAGAAGATGAAATATGGTACTGTAGAAGGAATATCATTTGATATGAAGGCTGATATTCAGAAATCCAGTTGTGAATTATGCTGTGAAGGAAAACAGATTTGTTTACCGCTTTCAGTTAACAAACCATAGAAGTGAAAAGTATTTTAGTTCACTCAGATCTGTATGGGCCTATGGAGGTTCGATCGATTGGACAGGCAAGATATTTTCTATTGTTGTGGATGATGCTAGCAGAATGGCATTTGTATATTTCGTAAGGGAGAAGAATCAGACTCTACAGTATTTTATGAAAGGAACAAAGATGAAACATTGAGAACCGACTATGGAGGGGAGATTTTGTTCAGATTTGATGGAAAATTAAAAAAAAATGGAATCCATCAGAACAACCCATGTATTCCAGAGCAGAATGGTCTCAGAGAGCGAAAAAAAAATGAAATGAACAAAGATAAAACATTGAGAACCGACTATGGAGGGGAGTTTTGTTCAGATTTGATGGAAAATTAAAAAAAAATGGAATCCATCAGAACAACCCATGTATTCCAGAGCAGAATGGTCTCAGAGAGCGATTCAACAGGACTATAGTTGAATGCGCAAGATGTTTATTGTTCGATGCCAAACCAGATAAAGTTATGGGCAGAAGCAGTTAATACGGCAGTATACTTAAATAAGTCGCCGGCTTCAGGTTTGGACCAAATGACATTGATTGAAATATGGACAGGTAAAAAGTCTAATCTTAGTCATGTCAGATTATTTGGGAGCCCGGTAATGATGCATGTTCCTAAAAGCAGAAGATTAAAGTGGGACAAGAAAGCAATCAAATAAATATTAGTGGGATACTCTGAGAATGTGAAAGGTTACAGATTGTATAACCCAGAAACTAGGAAAATATGTACAAGTAGAGATGTCATTGTAATGGAGACAGATAATGACACATCTCAGATAGAAATAAATGATGGACAGATAGTTCTACGGAAGAAAGTGAAACAACGTTGACTAATCTGGATGATACTACCTATGTATATGGATTCAGAAACAAGTATAACCGATGATGAGTTTTATACTATTAGTCCAGGGTCGATAATTTTTGAAAACAAAAAAAATTATAATAGGATGAAACCTATTGCAAAAGGAAGAGAATATAACAAAAAATAAAGGAAAAATAATTTACGGGCGATCTGAGGTCGGGAAGTGGGGGGGAGGGGGGGTCTAAGGGTAAAAAACGGTTTATCTCAATTTCCAGCAAAACTATAAGTCCTATGGAAAAAAGTTAAATGGCAAAGTTATAGGTAATAAAAAGGTCTACAATTTTTGTATTTACACTTTTTTCACATAACCTCAAAATTTATGTGAAAAATTCAAAAAACCAAGTTTTTGGTTTTTTATTTTTATCTTTTACAAAAATTTTTTTTTTTAACGAAACTTTGTGAAAACTTACCTTTCTATGTCCCAAACATACTGTAATTTTTTTGATTTAAAATATTTATTTTTTCACCTTATTTTGACTTAATATCGAAAAATCACCCTAATTTTCAATCGAAAATTCACCTGTCAAAATATCCGCTTTTTTAAAAAAATCTGTGAGCTTTTTATTTGCTAAAATCTCTACTTTCTGATGGTATATAAAAAAATATACACTGCCATGTTAAATTTTCTCAGAAAATGCAATGAAACGACAACTATTTTCACAAAAATTATTCGAGTTCGAGTTTTTAAATATATATTTTTAATATTTATGTACAATTTTGAGCCATTTATTAAAATTTACACTTTAATTAATCGAAAAACGTCAAAATCCATGTTAAATTAATAAATTAATAAGCAAAAAAATTACAAATCCATAAAGATTGCAAGAAACATGCAAAAATAGTTGTCGTTTCATTGCATTTTCTGAGAAAATTTACCATAGTAGTGTATATCTTTTTTATACCATCAGAAAGTAGAGATTTTAGCAAATAAAAAGCTCACAGATTTTTTTAAAAAAGCGGATATTTTGACAGGTGAATTTTCGATTGAAAATTAGGGTGATTTTTCGATATTAAGTCAATATAAGGTGAAAAAATAAATATTTTAAATCAAAAAAATTACAGTATGTTTGGGACATAGAAAGGTAAGTTTTTACAAAATTTCGTTAAAAAAAAAAATTTTTGTAAAAGATAAAAATAAAAAACCAAAAACTTGGTTTTTTGAATTTTTCACATAAATTTTGAGGTTATGTGAAAAAAGTGTAAATACAAAAATTGTAGACCTTTTTATTACCTATAACTTTGCCATTTAACTTTTTTCCATAGGACTTATAGTTTTGCTGGAAATTGAGATAAACCGTTTTTTACCCTTAAACCCCCCCTCCCCCCCACTTCCCGACCTCAGATCGCCCGTAAATTATTTTTCCTTTATTTTTTGTTATATTCTCTTCCTTTTGCAATAGGTTTCATTCTATTATAATTTTTTTTCACTTTTCATTATTTTTAAAGGCTTCTACCCTGGTCTATATATCTGATGAAGAAGATCAGATTGTCAATGTTTTTACTTTCTAATGTTTTTATTTTTTACTTTGTTGTTAATAGTAGCTAGATTATTTTGATAAGTGGGGCTGTTAAAATATATTTAATAATATCAAAATAATACCTCTTTGTGTAATAAGTATTAAGAATGTATTATAGAATGTGCTTTAGAGTTTTAAATAAAAAAAAGCTAATTCTGTTGTCAACCGTCAACCGTGTATTTTATTAGAGATTCATGGCCTCACCGATATATACATATTTATCGTACAACAATACATACCGCGAAGTGCATAATTCAAACAATTGCCTACAACAAAGCGATGATGCTCACAAGTGTTAACATTTCAAAACACTAATCATTTTTCGTTGTATAAAATGAATGAGTAAATCTTTTTTATACATCAGAATCGGACTCAGACTGTGAAATTCCTCAACAAAGGTTCCCGGAATAAATTGTAGGCCACATTAAGCTTTATAGTGCAATATATAACTAGTCGAGCTGCAAGTTCTTGAAATGTTCAATGATTAATGGAAGTTTTAAATGAAATAGCAATATGACGCGCATCTTTGAATTGACGCTTCAAATCGTTTTTGTCAGTTATTTTTAGACGGAATAATTTCCAGAAGTTACTAAAATAACGCTGTGCAAAATTCGTGTCTTTTGAAGGGTTTTTAGGTTATAGAAACGGCTTAAATAATCCGCATTTTCTTCAACTGATGTAGTGTTGTATGTTGGTGATGGTGGTAGGATGATGGTCAAAGAATAAACTTTTGTTTCCATAAAAGATAAACGGACAGTCGAGCAACCTGATGACAACTGGTAACTGTCGCCCATGAACATCAATAACATCAAGCTGGCACCGGCATTCCCTGTGCGTCGCCAAGAAAAAAGGAAGAAAGAAAAACTGGCTATGAGGTTCCCAACCGGAATACGACGAGTCGTTTGGTAGCTGACTAAAGCAAGCAAGAGGGTGGAAACCTATTTCAATTTAAACAATTCGGTCTGTACATTTTTTTGAGTGTGAACCTTATGGGTATAGAGGTACTACATTTTTATTAAAGCAAAGCGAGAGTGATTACTAAATATTTGATAATAACCCGATCTAAATAACTACCCTGAAACTATTGCTTTAAACGACGCGGCGTTTTGGCTTAGTCTGTTTGGAGGGTACCGTGGTCTCCGACATTTACAAATGCGCCGCTCAATCTCAGTTCTCGAAAGAGGCAATAGATCTTTGACCGACTCCAAATAGGTCTATTGATCTATCGTGGTTGGTTACAGATGTCCTAAGCTCCAATGACCGTGGAATGTTTAGTGGATTGCACGTTTTTGTTACTTCGTTAATCATGTGGGTTGAAATAGGGGTCTTAGGCTGATTGGTTTTTGAATCTAAGAAATAGTTCGGCTCCACTACAGAGCCTATTGCGTAATTAAGTGAATTGAGTAAACCTATCCGCAAAATCATAAAACGAGGTTAACATAATACTTTTAAAATACCCGATTAATGATTAATATAATAATCATAGCAACTTTCATTCGTTTCTTTGAACGGATGTGTAACAAATAAACAAGCACGATATTTTTCAACCTTATATTTTGCGTAAAAGTTTTTAAAGGAACACAGTAAAATCAACAAAATTGAAAGAGAAAATCGCTGTGATACCGGGCATTTTTGCTTTTATTCCACATATATATTCCATCCGTAAAAATTTTAGCGCGAAACCGTATCGAATTTTTAGACAGATTTCCATGTTTTTTACACGATTCGACAGTAGGTAGATGACAGGTTGGTATTTAAATTAAAAGTTTAACATATTATTCT
Source organism: Thymelicus lineola (assembly GCA_963932265.1). Classification (NCBI taxonomy): domain Eukaryota; kingdom Metazoa; phylum Arthropoda; class Insecta; order Lepidoptera; family Hesperiidae; genus Thymelicus; species Thymelicus lineola. Next base: position 9,542,076 of record OZ010694.1, on the reverse strand, counting down.
ACTCGTATGTTGTATGTAGTATACGGAACATAATAGATAAATTAATAATAGCACGTGGTTATTGATAAACAGATTATTGTTCAATATTAACACAACAACTAGTTAATTAAGTACAGGTTGATTCAAACTAATTTATTTACGAAGTAATACAAAACATTTCCGATTGAGAATTAGTAGTCTGTTAACTTATTTTATCATACAAAGCCTGTAATTAAATATGTTTTAGTTATCATTAACTTCATTAATAAAATAAAATACATAATGTATTTTAAATCAAACGAACAAAAAATTTTTTAAAGAAAGAAGGACAATCAAAAAAGTTTTTTTGCTACTTTCGAATAGATACATACTTTACCTACATAGCTTTTTGTATTGCAAATATGCTGTTATTCAAAGGAATAATTAATTTTAAATATATAAGGTATCTCTCACATTAACGGCAGACTATGTTGCGACTATCTCGTTCTTTTGACATGGCCCACATTTATCAGTATGAGTTCTACATTGCCAAACGAAATGCTAATTGTGAGTTTTATAAAGCGTACATGCTTTGTTCAGACTTAAAATTTTCCGAATAAAAATATCTAAATCAACCTTAATCATAGTCATTTAATAAGACTTTTTAATTTTTTCGTATTAACAGTGTCAGTCGTCTAGTACTAGGGATGCACGGTATACATCGATGTTTTAAAAACACTCGATGTAAAGTATGGAAACATCAATTCAATCCGATGTTTTTTTGATACGTGAGCATCGAAGAGGCAAACCTAAAGAAAAAAAGTGTTTCCTTAAGTTTTTGGACATCAAATTCACTGCCGATGACCTTTTTTTAGTCCCAACGCTAGTAAAAATGAAAAAAAAACGATGTATGGAAATATCGATGTATTTTGTGAAACATCGATATAACATCGATGCCACTATGCGATGCCTTGCATCGAAAAAAGCATCGATGTTTTTTTTCAATGTCCATCCCTATCTAGTACCTACATTTGACGGTTGTCTGAGCAAAGTCTTAGTCTAAGTGCGGGTTATAGATTTCACCCGAAGTCTTATTAGCATGCGTTCGGTCCTATCGCCATATCCTAGGCGTGTCACGTTCAACAAAGATGACACACACGGATCTTTAACGAATGTTTGGCAACCCTCTATTTGCAAATCCCTTAGGACATTTTGCTGTGATCCTATTGATTCATAGTTGCGTTGAGTACATTAAAATTAGCTAGTAAAAGTACTTGTATAAGTTTCGCTTGAGGAGTAACTTAATACAAAGGTTATTTGTCTTTGCATATACACATAATTAATAATTAGTTCGGTGGAGTTATGGAATGTTGATGTGTGATTGAGTAATTAACTTTAATGTAAAATTTTACGTATTGAGGTCACAATCATACAATATAATTTCATCGCTATATTTAACTTTAAAAAAATGTACCAACAGTTTATAAACTTCAATAAAAATTTATATAAATTGTTGGCCAAATGTACTCAGGACGAATTAGATTATATAAATTGTTGGCCAAATGTACTCAGGACGAATTAGATTCAGTAGGTATCGTGCCTCTACGTGCCGCAAAACATTTTCATGTTGAGTTTAAAAAACTACCCCATTTGAAAGTAACATTTATTATGCCAAAATATGTTTTGTTTAAACCGTTTCCACGAAAAGGGGTATATTTTACCGCCTACCATTCGAAAAAGCAAAGTCATTATGATAAGAGTAAGTAGCGAGCGACCCACGTTTACATGTCGCTTTTTAGTTTATACGAATCATTCAACGCAATACAATTATACAATGTGTTTTTCAGTAAATGTAAATGACAACTGGGAAGGGTAGTGCCGTGTGTCAACAAAGGACCCTCACTATTCATACCACAAACCGCCTATACAAAGTAGCGGACATTCATTCCTCGTAATGCATGCTGCCTATTATCCATACAGTATTGTGATGATGCCTTTATTTTCTTTTTAATCTCACAAAACATTTTATACGAATAAAGGTAACTGGGCAAAGCTTGATTTTTATGAACGAAAGTCGAAACACTATTCTCTGCCTTAATCCATGAACAAATGAATGGATTCAAAATTAGTACACACTTTTTCGCTTTTATAGTATTAATGTACCAAAGCTTTAGTGAATTTGATTTCGCCTATCTGGATCAAAACTTGAGTGTAGTATTGGGTCATACTTAATATATAAATGTATTGTAATCAACACATAAAAATTCAACTACTTAGTATAAAAGAAAGTAGGTCCAATAAAGCTTATAAGATTTGACTCACACAAACAGGATAAGCTAAATAACAGCGTTCAACCTCGGTACACGCTAATCTCCCAAACCAACCAACAAATTGCAATGTTTTGAGAGTGAACTTAATTGGTTCCAGCTTGAATGATCGAATACTTTTGGATCTGATTGAGAGTTCTGATGTCTATATCCCTAAGGAATCAGTCAAATTACACATATTTGCAATGCCGCCATAGCAAAAGTGATGACTTTGTTATAAATACGATGAGCAATTATTTACCGAAGGAATTCATAATATTTGTGTAGACAAATATACCAATGCAGACATATTAAAGTAGTTTATATTTATTGTTACCTACTTTTTTCGACTTCAGAATTACTTATTCATTACTTACCTAATGTTATTTACGCTTAGCTGTGCATACAATTTTTAAAGCTTCAGAGAAACATCAACAGCGTAAAGATAGAATCATAAGAAGCTTAAATACTCTATTTATAATATAAAATATAAATTTTTAAAGTTATCGGCTACAAGCGTAGAGCGTCTAAATACAGCTTCAAAGGTTTATTATTATTATTATTGTTAAATTATTATTAAATTAGTTTTATTATAATATAGCAGAAACTTCTCTAATACACTTTTACAAGATAACAAACAATTATAATAAAAAAATAACCCTAAGTTGAAATTTTGAAAAATATTTATAATAATATAATAATAATTATAGCTATGATATTAATTATAGCACAAGCCATAGAAGTGCTTTACACAATTTTAAATGCCCATCACGGATTGGCCTGATTTATTTTCCATTTCTATAGAAAATTGTTCAGAGACACGAGTGGATTACAGATACCTATTTTAACATGATAGTTCAGGAAAAGGCATTCAACGTACGTGAATGCTATAAAACCAACAATATTTTATCGCTATATGGCACCCATTATTGCTATAAATCCATAACGTAATACGTTGAAGTCGATTTTCCATTATCCTAACCCGGAAATTGAGAAATAAAATTGCAAAATGTCTTGCGCTGTATTTCCAATGGTTCTAGTAAATAATAATATACAGTTTTATATATATTTATGGTAACAGTCAGCGCTACCCTAACATAATGATTCATCCATCCATCCATCAGCCTTTGGAGGATCACTGCTAGACATAGCCCTCCCCTAACTTGGGCCACTCTGACCGGTATTGAGCCTTCTGAATCCAGCGGATGTCCGCTGTCTTCTTCAGGTCGTCAGTCCACCTGGTCGGGAGGCGTCCTATACTTCGTTTTGCGATACATGGGCGCCATTCGAGGACCTTTCTTCCCTAACGGTTATCCTGAAACAAATAAGCGTGTAGCCAGCTGCTCAGTTCCGCATACCCGTACTCAACTTGCCCACAGACACTACGAGTATGAAGTAGTTGCCCCCGCGTCTGTACAACTAAATTGATAAAACATTAGAAACAAATAAAATGACACATAACATTTTAACAAAAAAATAACCGACTTCAAATGAAGTACATTGTACTTTTGACATGGATACAATTGTCAGATCTCGTTCAAATTTATGTGGGACCACACGAGAAACACCAGCTTTCGATTAAAACAAAAATCATCCAAATCGGTTCACCCAGTCCAAAGTTCTGAGGTAACAAACATAAAAAAAAATACAGTCGAATTGAGAACCTCCTCCTTTTTTTGAAGTCGGTTAAAAATGGATTTAAAAAAGTGATTCTTACCCGGCTCAGCAAAATGGATTACGATGACGTAGAAAGACTGGAAGTGGACGCTGATACCCGAAACACAGTATCGAACTCGGGGATCAGAGGCTACATACACTTGAATTTATAAAAATATGTCACTAAAGTATTATTATTATTACTATCGGTCATTCGAACTATGTGGCCAGTCTATTGCCACTTCAGGCGGCTTATTCTTTTAACTACATATGTCAGTTATCCTAGTTCGTCTACGGATTTCATAATTTCTGACGTGATCTCGTAAAGAAATAACGAGAGAAATACCCTCCCCATACCTAAGTGTGTAACTTTGAGCTTGAGTATTAGGCCAACAGTAAAGCACCACGTTTCGGAGCCGTATGTCATCACTGGCAACACACACTGCTCGAACACGTTCGATTTCAAGCACGGAGGTAGTGTTTTGAACGACAAAATATGACGCAGTTTCCCGAACGCAGCCCAACCAAGTTGGATTCTACGAGTGACTTCTTTCTCGAAGTTGGACTTATCCATTTGGATCATTTGTCCCAGGTAACATATAATAATATTAATGAGGTTCACTTGATAAGTTACTAGTTCACTGATTGATGAGTAGGTAGGTACATATATTTGCCTGGAATGTAAGAATCCAACATGTGCAATAATTATAACAAAATACTCGAATCTGAACCCAGTATTCAATATTAATTTTGAATTCCGAACTGTCCGAACTCCCAGTTTTAACGTTATTACAACTTGTATCACTGTTTATATGTAATGCCTGATTCTTTTCCCTCATTGATGTAATGCTCGCGTTAAATTACCGGGGAATCTTACCGGCGATGGAGTTCTCCTTGCTGCATGGTGACGCAAAAATGAGTATTCTAACATGAAATAATTTCGTCATCATCCGTGTGTCGAGATGTGATGGAACTGTACTCGGTCACAATATTCTATTCATTCAAAATCCTTAGTCACTTACTTGGCAACTGTGAAAAAATATGTGTAGTGTGATTTGAATAATGTTAAATATTGTTATATCACGATACGATGCGTAAAGTTGTCAATTATTGCACGTGGGTAAAGCTAGAACTGTATGTATATACATTAATAGAAATGTATGTACAATATATATTTAGCAGAAGTAGGTATTCTATGGTGTTGGTTATGAAATGATATTCCTTTTACTTTGATATATACATTAATAGATAAACTCAATTCACGCGTTTTCGCACTGTGTAAAAACTGGCTACTTTATGCACGAAAAGGCGTGTGCGTGACCTAAATGCAGATTTATGTCATAGTATGCTATAAAATTATGAATAACTTTACTATTCCTGCTTACGACTGTTACGAGACACAATCGATAGATAGAAGATTGGTAAAGACTACAAGACCAAATTTAATATTTTCCACCAAATCAACTGTTTTGTATTAAGTGAGGATGAGAATACAATCAATAAGTACCTACAATGCTAACAGTAAATTATTGAAACTAATCGGAGCATTTTGTATCGCAAATGCAGTACGAACCACGAATTGGAACAAATTGATTACTGAGTTACTGACGCGCATACATCGACATGCTGAAATTTGCATGTAGAGAAATTCGTATAGGAATTTTTGTTATTACGTTAATTTAATTTACCAATTAATTACTGCTTAATTTTATTCGATAAAAACTTGCAAGCCCAAATTGGAATGTAGGTTCCGTACAATAAAAACGCAATTCTCTCATAACACTAAACTGTAAGTAAAGTATATATATGTATTTGTATTAAATAATTTGAGTACATAATTTGAAAGCTTATAAATTTTTAATTTGTCCATGGAAATTGGGCGAATTTTGGCAATTTGTACGTAAAATATAATAATAATAATAAAATTATAAGAGATTTTTTAAAAGTGAGATTATTAAAACAGCCGAAAATAATTGTCAGATTTCTTGACATTGTCACAAATTTTGCTGATTGCCAAAATAAGGAAGAACTGCAGCATTTTAAATCACTAAAGGAATTACAGGTCAAAGGCACTGGTTTCATTCTTTGTGCTATGACAGCTCTGTATGAAAGTCACTCGCCCCTGTGAGTGGCGTTTCCGTGACAATCACAAATATATTTTTTCATGAGCTATCATCGGTCAAGGGACAGTTTATAGACCACGACGAGCCAAATAAAAGCTAATAAAAGTATCGTATTTTATATGTAAAATCGATCCATATATTTCTTCAGGTATTTATATGCTTTTAAGTTATGTGGACTATGAGAAAGCCTTTGATTCTATCGAGACCTGGGCAGTACTAAATTCTCTTCAGCGGTGCCGGATCGACTACCGGTATATCGAGGTGTTGAAGTATTTGTACTCATCAGCCACCATGTCCGTCAAAGTACACGACACAGCCACGAACCCCATCCAATTGCAGAGAGGTGTCAAGCAAGGGGACGTTATATCCCCAAAACTGTTCACCGCTGCATTGGAAGATGTGTTCAAGCTGATGGAGTTGAAACGACGTGGCATTAACATCAATGGCGAATACATCACACACCTGCGATATGCCGATGATATAGTCATCCTGGCAGGATCCCTGGAGGAACTAGGTACAATGCTCGGGGACTTGAACAGCGCCTCACAACGGGTGGGTCTTAAGATGAACATGGACAAGACGAAAATCATGTCGAATGTCCATGTCACACCTGTACCGGTTGTTGTTGACGGCGCTGCTCTCGAAGTTGTAGACGAATACAATTACCTGGGACAAGTGATCCAGATGGGTAAGTCCAACTTCGAGAAAGAAGTCACTCGTAGAATCCAACTCGGATGGGCTGCATTCGGGAAACTGCGTCATATCTTGTCGTCCAAAACACTACCTCAGTGCCTGAAGTCGAAGGTGTCCGAGCAGTGTGTGTTGCCAGTGATGACATACGGATCCGAGACGTGGTGCTTCACTATTGGCCTAATCCACAAGCTCAGGGTAGCACAGCGGGCTATGGAGAGGGCTATGCTCGGTATTTCTCTACGTGATCGTATCAGAAACAAGGAGATCCGTAGACGAACAAGGGTGACCGACATAGCTCAAAGAATTAGCCGGCTGAAGTGGCAATGGGCTGGCCACATAGTGCGAAGGACCGATAACCGTTGGGGAAGAAAGGTCCTCGAATGGCGCCCGCGTCTCGGAAAGCGAAGTACAGGACGCCCCTCGACAAGATGGACCGACGACCTGAAGAAGACAGCGGGCATCCGCTCGATTCAGAAGGCTCAGGACCGGTCAGAGTGGCGCAAGTTAGGGGAGGCCTATGTCCAGCAGTGGACCTCCAAGGGCTGATGGATGGATGGATGGATGGAAGTTATATGAATTTTACTACAAAATACGATGATAATTATCAACTTTTTAATTCAATTTGCAATTAAATCAATTCCGATTACAATATCCATTTATTTTGTAAAATAAATTCACTGATACTCATTTTTGAATTCATCTTTTCCTAAATTGCGGATTAACCTGATATTTAATATTAAAAATAAAAAAATGTGAAAATTTTTAAACCCTCATTTTAATTGTTTCGGTTGGTAGTCCAAAAGTCCGAGTCTCCTTTGAGTACCACCTACGACCCAAGTCCTTTCGACCTGAAGTGATAGGATATATCAACTTAAATATTCGTCGCAGTGCCAATATATCTGCTCTAGTTCCAAACTCCCTCCAAGTTGTATTTCACTCCGTCGCATTGATGGTACAAAGGAATGCCTAACGAATGTTTACGAGCCCCGTTGTCGACAACACTACCTCTGCACTGCATAATAGGTTGTTGTCATGTCTCGCCTGTAGCACAAAACTATACAAACTACGTTAAATCTTCGCATATACAAACACGCTAGAATTTATAATTGCCTGGTAGTTGTAGTATGTTTGATGCGATGTTCGCGTCTTGTTTAGAACTCTCCTACTAAGACCATAGATAAGACAGTTCATATTTTTATTAAAAGGAAAAACTTGTACAACAATGATCCTGTAGGCTTGAGGAAGACAAAAGGATTTCACCGTAATTACTATTTTATAAGCTGCTCTACAATCACTTGATTTCACAAAGGGCTAGTAAACGAATATTGACTATAGCGGTAAATATATTTAATATTTCAACGTTTAAAAGTTAACATGGACAAGAAGTGCAGAAAGCTTAGTTCAACATACGCTCAATAATAAATAAACAACAAGTATAATAGGTATAACTCACGTATAATACTGACATTCTACGTTTATGTTTCAAGTATCGATATGAAGTGACTTTGACAAAATAAATAATGAATTACACACACTCAAAACGTGGCACTTAAATTCGTCCAATAAGACAAATGCTCTCCCATATTCTTCATATGAAAGAAAGTGAGAGAGAAAGAGAGATTATGCTACTGTTTGCTTGAACGAAGAACATTAGGGTGAAATGTGCCGACGAGCCTGCCCTTTCCTTATTAGGATAATAAGGTATCCTGAAACTATACAATCACTAATACTTTCACAGATTATTGGAACGAAGTTCCTTATCGCGCGTTGTGAAAGGGAGCTAGACGGAAAATTACGACACTTTTTGATTCTTACGAATGACGACACTTTTTTTGAAGTGATTCAGAGAGTTTTACAGAGATGGCGCTGCACAACAAAACAATACTGAAATCGAAAGGAACTTCGTTCCATCCGGGTGTCCCTTGACACCTCTCATGTTTTGATTTCTTTAAAACGCTGTGTTAACTCTTCAAAAATTTAAAGAATTAAATAAATCTGATTCACGATATCATGTCCCAAAAATAAATATAATGTTTTGGCTCACAACCTTATTAGGTTATCTGAAATCTTCAGAAGACGTGACTCCATTTTAAACCGGTGTGAATTTATTCTTAGCCATTTTTAATTTTCACAGTCGTTGTTTTGTCATTATTTTATTAAAAACTAGTGGATACTCAGCATGTTCCACTACGCTTACAAAAATCTGATGACAATGACACATCAGTGTTTTTGTGTTGACAGTCGGTTTCATCTTTATACATATTATCTTCAAATTGTTGTATGGGAAAAGTGGAAAATTGACTTTATCAATGTGTCACTGAATGTGCCTAATGACTAACTGAAAATGGAATTATAGTTTTCCATGATTACTATAATTCCATTTTTCAAATTATATAGAAATTATGTAGAAAAGGAAAATAAATACGAGTATTTCAAGAAAAATTAAAATTGGAAAGATTATAAAGAGCTACTGGATTATAATCTATACTAATATTATAAAGAGGAAAGATTTGATTGTTTGCATTGAATAGGCTCCGAAACTACTGAACCGATTTGAAAAATTCCTTCACTGTTGGGAAGCTACAATATCCCCGGGTGACATAGGCTATATTATATATTTTTTTACTATTTTTCCCAAAGCGAAGCAAGGGCGATTTCCTAGTAACCAATAAAATGAATGAGAAAATACAATGATTTTCAAATTTTATGTCATATATTTTTTCTTATATATTTTACTAAACCAAATTCGAGAAGTTTGCGTTTCTAGTCAAACATCTTTTCACAAAAAAGATAATTCGCTAAAAGTGCCAGCGTAGGTACGTGACAATCAGGCGTTGAAATAAATCTGGGAAATGTAACACGAAACAAACCATGCAGTACACAAAACACGAAAAATATTGTACGTAGCTAAACTTTTAGAATCGTGTTTTTATATAATTTTTACACATTAAAATTTTTACTGCAGAAGAGCAAGTAAAAGGTAACTTTAATTTAACGCGATCTGAAATTATTCATGCGAAGCAAGCTTTACTTATTAATTGTAAAAATTATAAAAATACTTTTAACTTTACCTAAAAGATTTCTTAATTTCTTATTTTCTTAATTTGTTTATTTTTTTTAATAATACTTATTCCGATATATTTTTCTCTGATCTAAACTTTTTTACAACATGACCCAGATACCTACCAAAATTCCTTCTTAACGGGCAAATCATTTCTTTAATGATAACGTGTTTCCAGATACATATACATATTATTATACAATATACTTAGTCGTATTATTTCTTTATTTTTCATACAGATAATTCGCTCCTAACAAGATAACCTACAAACGAACATAGCAGCCGTACGTGACAATTGAGTGGCGAAAAGATTCTACGAAGCATAATGACATTAATTTGCTATGGAGTCAACCAATGCATACAGTGCAGAAAAATTCATGTGTGTGTGTGTGTGTTATTATACAATATACTGTATATTATTTCGTCGTAATTTTTATTTAAGTTTATTGCAGATACAGTTGAGTATGAGTTTAAAAAATATTATTGAAGATGTATCAAAGGTTTATATCTACATGGTTTGAGTTAAACTCATTTAGGGTTTAGGATTTGCATTTATTTTGATATTTGTATTAGTTATGTACAGCTCAAAGATTTCTCAGTATCCGGGACAAACCTTGTTTTATGGTTTTTACGGATATTTCCTAACAATATTCTGTAATCTTACTTTTGTTTTTGATAATAAAAAAGGGCCCACTACAGAGTACGTTTCTCTCCTCTCCTGGAGGTTTAGAAGCACTAGGTCCAGTGCGGATTGATTGTGGAATGAGACTTAAAGGCTATTTCCTTACAATAACAATAGAGAACAACGGCATTCTGTGTCCTCTAAAGAACGACCCTCAAAAAGCGCTTATCAAGAAATTTTAACGCTAGCGGTTACATGGTTATCTGTCATTTACTAGCTGAATTTGGCTTTCATATGATTTCATACAAATGCAGTGCGTTCGGTGCATACTGTGCTGAAATATGTACGTTCAGCCTTCTACTTATGTGGACATGGTAAAATATATTTCGTTAACTATTATTTTGTCGTATCACCGCCTGATGAGCATGTCAAAGTTACGTTTACGCTACATAGTTGAATTTGAAGTCATCACGCCGGTTGCTACAGAGTACACATCTCGCGTAAGTACACTGGGAGATTTCTGGTGTATTATACACAGATATTTTTCTACAGATATGTTATGTTCATACATCATGAGGTTCAGTTTTTGATTCGCTACGATATATCAGAATTGTGTAACGTTGAAATGATTTTATTAATTAGTATACTTATGTGTATACTTAGTGTGATTTTATTAATTAGTAGTTACTGCAAATTATAACTTTTATTACAATTTGATTTACATGTTGTTACTTACAATTTTACTTCTGATAAGTCTATACCGCATTTTGTGTCACTTGTTTGGAATCGCGGCAGAAATGCATTGCTACTTATGTTCCCGAAGTACCATGTGACCACGCATCAGCTCGTTTGTCAACTGGCTCCAAAACGAAGTCTTCGCATTTATAAATGCTTCATTTGGTACTCACTTTCGCTGGAATCTGTTAAACTCCATACCAAGATTATCAGATAAGGGCATCTTCTATTATATAGTACCGTGAATTTCGTGCCATTCTGTACGGCGCTAATGCATTTGAGCCATTTATATACAGTGTGTCCGGTCACGACCTAGCGATAATTTAAGGTTACAAAATATACCTAATTTCATCGACAAAAACACCCATATATGGGGGTCTACCCCCCCTCCTGTCGGAATGGCCGCCATTTAAATTTTTTTTTATTCTTGTAGATACCTCTGCCGAAATATGCCGATTTCTCTGGACATAAAGGTCCTACAGATGTAAAAAAAATGTTATTTAAAAGGTAGAAATAGCATCTATCAAATAAAAATAAACATTATGGAAAATTTTCCATACAAAATATTTTAAAACATTTACAATGCTAATTTTAGTGAAAAAATTGACTGTTTTTTTTTATTTTTCTTAACATATTTCAAAAACTAGCACATTGATACTACATTTTTTATTACTTTCCTAATACTTAAAGATATTACTTACAAATTGACGTTAAAATTATTGTTCTTAATTGCGTAACTCGAGAGTTAGGGCTGTTTGAATATGACCCTTTTGCGAGGATCATTAATGTAGAGCGCTATTAATTTTCGATAATGGATTTAAAAAAATACACAATAACTTTTAAAAAACTTATAATGGCATTACATATTATTATTAATTTAAAAATTGTTCAAAATGTCCACCTCTATTTTGTAGACAGGTCACTACATACATGATCTTCGCAAAAGGGTCATATTCAAACAGCCCTAACTCTCGAGTTACGCAATTAAGAACAATAATTTTAACGTCAATTTGTAAGTAATATCTTTAAGTATTAGGAAAGTAATAAAAAATGTAGTATCAATGTACTAGTTTTTGAAATATGTTAAGAAAAATAAAAAAAAACAGTCAATTTTTTCACTAAAATTAGCATTGTAAATGTTTTAAAATATTTTGTAGGGAAAATTTTCCATAATGTTTATTTTTATTTGATAGATGCTATTTCTACCTTTTAAATAACATTTTTTTTACATCTGTAGGACCTTTATGTCCAGAGAAATCGGCATATTTCGGCAGAGGTATCTACAAGAATTAAAAAAAAATTAAATGGCGGCCATTCCGACAGGAGGGGGGGTAGACCCCCATATATGGGTGTTTTTGTCGATGAAATTAGGTATATTTTGTAACCTTAAATTATCGCTAGGTCGTGACCGGACACACTGTATATGTATATCATAAACTAATTATCTAACCTGGAAGTACTTGCGGTCTTGCTAAGGATAAACGAAATACGTTACTAGAAATATGTACGTTCAAATACCCGAGTGAAATTGTAAATTGGCTTTAGCCTGACACACTTTGTAGTTTTTAATAAGTAGGTACGCGCTTTTAAGCTGAGCTTTGCACAAAGGTAAGCTACTTATACTATATTTTAGGTGACTTTATATTTTTACTATTAAGTATGTTTTAGTATTTTACAGTTCATAGCAGTCAGGATATTTAGAAACAGGTTTTCTGTACAGTTGCTAACTATTTTCAGGAAACATTTAAAGGTTGAATATCCGTAAAGCAAATCACACCTTCGGTGCAACAAAGTCACAAATAGCCAAAACTATAAAATTGAAATTCAAAAAAAGTGTGTCCGTGCCATTACCAAGATATCTAGTACCGATTGTTGTAGACCACACTTTAAAAATTTAAAATTATTAACACTATCATCTATGTACATATATGAAGTAATTTTATTTATAAAAAGGAACCCTGACATATTTAATAATTATTTAAAAAGTCAACGACACAAAACTAAGCTTTCAGCAATTCAGTCAAAAACTGCTTTACTTAGTAAAAGTGTATTTGGTATGGCACCAAAGATCCATAATAAAGTTCCTGCATGGCTTCGAGATATAAATAATATTGATAAATTTAAAATGGAATTAAAAAAGATGTTGATTAATAAATGTTATTATTCTGTTCATGAATTTTTAACTGACAATTTAATTTAATTTTTTAACTGTTTTATAATTTAATTTTTAATAATATTTGTATGCCCGAAAGGGTCGAATATAGAGGACTTGCATAATATATTTTAAGATCTGTAATACCTATATTCACAAATAAAGAATTATTATTATTATTATTATTATGTATCTCTTAAATTTCTCGGGTCCAAGATGTAAGCGGACCCGGTATTTTGGAAGGCTTGCGTGGGGACACAGGTCCAACACGCAGAAGCCCCTTTGAGAACATTAATAAAGTGCTTGTGTGGGACACAAAGTGGATACTACCCTCGACTGCACAATCTGATACACCCGAAGATAGTCCCCACCGTGTGCACAACAACTATTTAGAATCTACAAAAACAAAAAATCTATACTAATACTGGGCTATTGGGATGAAATTCCGAGGGACTGGTTTCTGGGTTATGGGAAACTATGGACACCTGCCGTTCAGACTGTATAACAACTGAAAAAAATGGCAGGTGGTGGCTTGCCACTCACTAGATGGGCCCCCGTAAAGCGGCGCATGCCTGGGGGCAACATTGGCGTGAGCAACTAGAGGGGTGTAGAGAGGTGCGGCACCGATTTCACCATCTAGGGGGGATTGAACCCCCATGAGCGGGTTTCCTCGTTATTACGCCATTAGACACTTCCACCCCCGAGCATATAGCTCTAGCGACTCCACTCTGGCCGGCCGGTTAAGGCAAGCACAGAGGTGGGGGCCTGTTCCTTGATCCTCACTTGAAGATAAGAAAAGGTCGAACCCCCGGGAGCACTCGGGTCCATGGTGTCGCTACTCACCAACAGCTCGCCACAAGCTGCCCTGTGGGCTTTATTATTATTATTATTATTATTATTATTATTATTATTATTATTATTATTATTATTGAGTTAGTATGCCAAATTGTCTATAAAACAAGCATTTTACGTGAAACTATAGCAAAAACTATAAACAATTAATAGTATATATATATTTTTAACCTATTACAGATAGTAATCCAGTAATATGAAAATAAATGCGAATGTGAAAAAATCTTAAAGTCCTCTCATGTAAAATTACAAAAAAAGTTGTTGTGCCTTTGTTGCACCGAAGTTGCGAAATATTAATATGTTAAGAACTAAATTATGTTAAGAACTAACTAAATTATTATGTTAAGAACTATTATTTTAGGATTAATGATAACATTCGTGTATAAACACGAACAGAGCAGAGACGGTACTGAAGGCACTGTCCTTATAAGTATTTAAAATAAAACAGAGACAAGCAAATCATAAATTAATTTAACGTTAATTCATTTAGCGCAGACGCTCACCTATCAATTTTTAATTATATTTCTTTAATATCTCCGAGTTTCTTTAAACAAAAAGTGAATATATCTTGTTTATACTCATTATGATATTTATACTGTAATCCATAGCTTTTATCTTACGTAAGAACCTAAACTTATAACAGAAATCTTGAAATTACAAAAAGTATACACCATACCAGCTGTACCTCGTATACCAATTAGATTGAGCTGAGGTAATTTCAAGCAAAAAAGTTTTAATAAAAAAAAAAACCAACTGCGTAAAATAAAAGAAAAAGAAAAAATAAGCCTAGTAGTTTAGACTCAATATTATAGTAGTTTAGAATTAATAATTATATCCATGCCAAATTACTGTTTTCTAGCACTAAGGGTCTCGGCGCTTTGCTTCGAACAGGCAGACGAACAGACGGACGGACGGACATGACGAAATAATAAGGGTTCCGATTTTACTTCGAAACCCTAAAAAGTGGAAAGATATTTTTTATAGATAACTGCATGAGCTACAATTAATTGCTCACATACTTTTTTTATAAAACTTACCGTTTGGTTGAAATACACAAGAAACCTTTATTTGCTTAGTTGCGTTTTAAGTTAGTATTTTTTTACAAATGTATTTCGAACATTCGTACAAATTTTTAGCCGTCCCGGAATTTTTACAGTAACCTTACCCCTATTTTTTAGGCTAATTTGACCGGGCTAGAAGCTACATTGATGAATACGTTGTAGAGTGACAAGTAAATTGCAGCTTTCAGTTTACCCGTTTCACAATATTAGCCGTTTATGTCAGTATCCGTGCACGAAATCATTACGTAACCTTTTATTTCTATGGACATAGCTAAAAACTGCTGAATAAAGGTTGTAGATTACCTTTCTGCCTTACATAATAATATTTTTAAACAGGGTTTCGAGGTTACGTTAATATATAAATGGTTTTGATTTTATACTATACTTTTTTTAGTTTAACTTCACACATTGCCGCGTTGTTCATTAATGTATACGTATGTCATTGCGCCTATGTCATACATTACATTGTTCCAACAATATGTCCCTTGATAACTATAATTTTTCTTGGGTACATAAATGTGTGATGTTTTAAAGTGATAAAAATGCATTCTATAAATGTATGAGAACGCTTATACGCTTCCTATGAAGTTTTAAATTATTGTATTTTTATAGGCTCAAGACTGACTTGAATAGTGGTTGTATGTCTAATTATACAGCGGTGTTCAAAGGCTATGTATGTATCTACATAAACATAAATATGTATAACTGTTTAAACAACATAAGCAGTGAAAGGCTATTGATATAAACGTCAGTCTCCTGCATGGGTGACTCGAATTCGGATTAAAATTTAATCAACACTTGTTTCGGTAAATATCATGGGGAAACCTGTATTTACACTGCCTATATTCACAGTGTTTGTCCTCCAAATTTGCTCGGTTTTCATTCACCGTGAATTGTTTGCTCAATATTTTCTATCTATATAGGTCAATAGAAACTAGGCCATTGAAAGGAAATAAACCTAAGATTGTTTTTCCTTCTGTGTAAAAGGAAAGTCGTGTTGTTTTCCGTCACTTTGGTTCGTTAACAAGAGAGGAAATGGTTTGTACTTCAACACGAGTTCGATGTTGTTTGAGATTGCAGCAATTACTGATTGATTTGGTATTAAAATGCATGTTATACTATTTTGTAGATCAAGTTGACATCCTTGTGACTGCTAGTCACTATTATTTTAATTATATACACGAGCTTAAAGAAAAGTTTAACATCTGCTTATAAATAACAAGTATTTAAGTAGTTAGTAGGTATATGAGTTTTTGTTCAAATTCACAGATACCTATTTTTTATACCAAAGGCGTCACTGATGCATTACCAGCCAAGAAAGAAAGCAGTAAAAGAAAGAAAGAATTATCTCTCAAGCCTCCAGTCAGAACACGACGGAAAACAGGAAGTTTTTTCTACTATCTAGCTAATCATCGATAAACGAACAGACGTGTTCTCTTCTCTTTACTTTCTTTGCCAGCTGTGATTCAGTAGAGTCTTTAGTGTTGTTGGTGTTTATGAGCAACGGTAACAATTTACTATCAGGATTTTTTGTTTACTATTTAATACTATAAAAAACAGCTAAAACTCTAATGGTTCACGGGCTTATAATTCCACTTTGCCGGCGTGATATATTTTGTGTCTCTGTGAAATATTGCCGACGGACGGCTGGACATACCACTATAAGGATTCCGTTTTGACTACGGAACCCTAACAAACTTACTAGTACTGCCACAAATCGTTAATGTGTATAACTTCCATTGTCCCACGCTGCAAATAAAGGTAAGAATTTGTCACAGAAATAACAGTATCAAGGTCTAATATACGAGTCATTTCGCAAACATAGTGGCATTGTACTTCCTATGTAGCATGACATCTGAGTGCGCTCTGTATGCAGCACAAAGAGCTGTATAAGTACGATGAACAGGTAATATCTTCTCGTAGAAGAGCTTTTAGGGGCATTTCGAAATCCCAGATACAAGGGGATAAGATACGTATAATAATAATTTCTCGCTCTCATAACCGATATGTCGGTAAATGTAGAAAAACAGAATAATATTGTATAAAAACCGGGCACGTCAGGCCACAATGTAGGGTTCCGAAGTAGTAAGTTTATCGACTACTACTCATTAACTACTCATATATGCTAACATAGCTGTGATAGTTTTCCTTGTAAATTTTTTCACTTGTCCTCCGTTTAGCCCGCAGGAGGGGAAGAGGGTGACACTTGAAAAAAATTAACTATTTAAAGCCAAATATTTCGCAAACGGAACCCTAAATCCAAAAATTGTTTTAGAAGACCCACAATATTTTTAAAAGACCTTTTTAATGATATTGCACACTGCAGGGTATGTGACAAATAAAAAATCATCCTCACGTTACCTGTAGGAAAGGTACTCTGAAAAATTTTTTTTCAATATTTTATTCTAAGATTTTGGAGTTTTAATAAATATGTATTTCCATGGCAAATCATAGCCTCTAAACAGCTACATTTATTAAATGTTCCTAAGTACTATAATAATATTATGTTCGAAACACTGTGTCACAAAATTTTCATTATTTTTCAAATTTGGTTCAACAATGAAAGTGAGTGATTCTAATGTTTCCATTTTTACAAATCCTGAACTACCAGACATTAAACTGTTTTTATCTTTTATCAGCAATACTTTACCATGTCAATAGCGACCACTTTTGGGACACCCCATAGGTATTAGCATTATTATTTGAATATGATAGTTTAATTAATAGGTTTGACATTGCTATTAATCTTTGCTGTCAAAGGCATATTTAACCCGAAGATTAATTAATTTGCTTTAACCGAGTTACTTGTGGGAGAATGTCTGTCACACACTCGAGTCGATTCTATTATGGTGCAAAAAATTTATAGTTAATTAATAAATAAAAAACATCAATATTTTAGGTTAATACTGTGGTCAACGAGCATTTAAAGATAATATTTAAAGATAAGTGAATCGCCAAACATGTTAGAAGCATTTTACACAATTTTTCTTGCGTATTTGGCGGTACACTTTAAATACTATATTATCATATTATTTTATCTTCTAAAATCAACCCGTAATATTTTAATTACAAGCAAAACTATTTTGAGTAAAATCTGAGTGCCACTTGCACTTGGAATTTTAATTTAAGTATGTGAATATTTCGAGCGACCCTTAACATTTAGTGACCCAAAAACTAACGGCCTTCAAATATTGTTTCGCTGATAAAATTTACTTCAAACTTGGCAGTAAAAAGCAATTCAAATAATTACGGGGCTTTCGTCAAAAGAACTGTAATAGCCGATTTTATCGTTCTTTTGTTAACAAAAAACTTTAGTTGTTTCAAAGCTTTTGATGCTTCTGAAAGGCTAATAATTTATATTATGTCCCTGGATTATAATAGGTATAACAATTATACTGAACGCACATTTATGTTGAACGCACATTTATCGCCATCGTAAACGCTGTCGATGCGTCGCCATCTGTCATCAGCATCAGGTTCTCATATGATTTCATACAAATGCGATGCTGACAGCGCTTACGATGTCGATAAAATATGTGCGTTCAGCATTAACCTGCCCTCAGTTCCTATACACAATATCACACAACGGCAAAAACAAAACCATGAAAACAACCAAGTCAAGTGTATCTTTTCGATTCTTACAACCATATTTCTGAGCAGAAACAGCAAGTTTTTAACTGAATAAAATATTTTTACAGGAACCTAAAAGTAAACTCAAGGCAGTTCTTTCTTTCTTTTTCTTCTCTCTTTCTTGGCCGGCAACGCATCAGTGTGTTTGCTTTGGTACTTGCTTTGGTGTTGCTGATGTCCACGATAGCTTAACATCAGGTGGATCGTCAGCTCGTTTGCCGGCTATTTTCAAAAAAAAACTTGACAAGTACGAGTTCACTCGCTTGAAGAGGTTTCCGTACGTTATGTATTTACCATTATTTTTCTATTTTGTTCATTTTTGCCCTTTTTAAGACTGATTTTAAGTTCTGGGCCCTCGAAATCCAGCAACTTCTCGCTATTTTCTTCCGTTCATTCTTTGAACGATCTACTCATTGCCACTTAGGTGCGCAACTATGTAAACTATGTCTGTAACTTTTGTTCGTCTAATCTAATTTACAGAAGAGATAGGAGCAGCTGGGAAATGTTTCGATTTCTAACGAGGCCAAAATTTGAACGAAGAGTTGAAATTTCTGTTCTCGGTCTGGGTTAGGGTGGACAGATGGCAAGACTTAAATATCTGGATAAAACGTCAAAAAGTAGGGATTTGTCGGGACAATTTCTTTTTTTTTTGAAATAGTCTGCAAACGAGCTGACGACGAAAAACTGGATATTATGTGTAACGTCATGAGTCATGACAATCCAGACGAATCCCGACCATCTGGCAACCCTAGTCTGGGTGTATACTTGGCTTTGTGTGTTGTACTGTTGTTCATGGCACCAAGAACACGTAGAATCATAGAGTGGAAGTATGAATAGAAATAAATAACGATACATAATATGTAAATATGTATCGTTAAGCTAGTGCGTATGAATATAATCTATACTAATATTAAAAAGAGGAAAGATTTGATTGTTTGCATTGAATAGGCTCCGAAACTACTGAACCGATTTGAAAATTTCTTTCACTGTTGGAAAGCTAGACTATCGCCGGTTGACATAGGCTATATTACGAGTATACTATCAAAAAAATTAGAGATTCTTATTAAAACTCCAATAATGTAACACAAGGTGTAAAAAATAAAGAATACTGAAGCAAAGCGAGGGCGGTTACTCGTTTTATACAAATGGGCAGGAAACAAGCTGACAAGCCACTTCATGGTAAGTGGTCATGGACATCATCAGTAGCACCGTAATGTAAGTAATAATTATTATAAATTAATTTATACCTTAAGTGCAAGGACCTAAGGACCTAAATAATATTGACCATAGTTTTTGAAATACCATTAATCAATATCAACGTCGAGTACTTTCATCTTTATGTCTATACAAATATGGAATTAAATAAAATTAACTTGTCGAAGGTGCTCGTTATCGTTTGATATATTTGTAACCCGTAATGGTAGCTACACACAAAAAACACCTTTTCGGTAATTATATTACAACCGTGTGTGTAATTTAAACTGCAAAAAATATATAAGAAATATGTATTGTTGGAATTGATTCATTAATATTTTCTTGTAACATGTGTACTACATACTTAACAAATCTTTTATCTATAGGTACTTTATATTGTAAAGAAGAAAGATTTGTTTGTTTGTTTGCATTGAACAGGCTCTGAAACTACCGAACCGATTTGAAAAATTATTTCAGTGTTCGGAAGCCACACTATCCCCGGGTGACAAAGGCTATATTATTATTTTTTACTATTTTTCCCGAAGCGAAGCGAGGGCGATTTCCTCGTACTTAATATAATCAAATTGTAACAATAATACATTTTATAATTATTTTACATAGAAACAAATTTTAATGAGTACCTACAATTGTTCTGGACTATTTACTACTCAAAGTACAAAATTACGACTTAACCAGCCGCTCACAATTTATACCATCGTAAAACCACACAATAACAAGTTTTCACAGGCACGTGTGCTCGTTAAATTTTGATATGAATTATATTAAGGGTTAATATCAAGTGTTAATACAGACAATATCAGTCAAGTAATAATTTAGTACAATCCATCTAAGGGTCCTGTTATGAAAAGATGATCATTAATGGATATCGCTCACCCAGTAATACAACGACACATTTACGTTTGTCATATTTTACAGAAACCAATTTCAAAAATTTTATAAAAATGTTTAAAATTAACTCATGGGTTCCGTTTACCTACCGTTGTGACCTGATATGTACGCATACTTGAACAAATAAATTCATTCATTCATTCATTCATTCATTCATTCATTCATTCATTCATTCATTACGTATTTTACAGATTGTGTTTGGTTTGGTATTGGGTTTGGTTACAAGTACAGACATTAATACATATTAACCACTATGTAGATTAGGTACTTTTAAACACGTATACAATTTACCAACATTAAGCAGGAGAACTGCATCTTTATCTTATGTCGCCCTTGTCTATCGGCATGGGACGCAGATTCTTAAAAACCATTAGTAATATCTACAACACTCCATCGGTAAAGCTGACACTTTTTGCTTCGTCATTTGTTATGCGTACCACGAGGGATTTTAGTTACTTGCTCGCGTCAGACTTCATAGAATATAATATACGAGTAGCTGTCTTAAACTCAAGTGTGGGGTCTTTATTACTAAATTATTGCGCTTATATTCTAATGCAACATGGCCTACCAACAGGGATTGTTGTAAAGCGTAGACTAATAAAACATGAGAGGTGTCAAGGGACACCCGGATGGAACGAAGTTCCTTTCGATTTAAGTATTGTTTTGTTGTACAGCGCCATCTCTGTAAAACGCTCTGAATCACTTCAAAAAAAGTGTCGTCATTCGTAAGAATCAAAAAGTGTCGTAATTTTCCGTCTAGCCCCCTTTCACAACGCGCGATAAGGAACTTCGTTCCAATAATACAGTCTCAGACTAAAATACTCATTTTCAATAAATAAAATAATGTCTTATTACAAGGCGACACTGACAGAAAGAATATTGGATGCAGCAAACAGAATTAATTTATATCATTCTCTATTTCACGTTCCCTCCCGACGCGACGGTCCAATAAAGCGTCGTGTAACATCAATCATTGTGTCATTTTCTGGTGGACTGAGGAAAAATGGCTTCATCGACTTTACATCCTCAGAGAAATTTCGAACTCATTAATCTTTCTCTAGGGAAAAGCGATTATTATACGGACTGTTCACTTATCAATATTTCATTTTATTTCGAACGCATATCTAATTTACTGCGTTATTTGTCTCGATATATCGGCACACAGCCACGTATGCCAGGCACATTATTGGCGTATTGTCAGGCAATAGTACACCGCGGTATAAAAGTGCTGGTTGGCAGACTTCGCAAACCTTTGAGAACATTATGCAGAAATCTTGCGTGCAGTTAAGTGAAAAATTATGAGTAATTATAATTGTAGTCCACACATAATTATAATAATTATACTCATATTTACAATGAAACATGTATCTTTATGAATAGTATATTAAGATGATGTAATAGCATGCAATTGTGTAATAAGAATATTAAGTACACATACTACGACATCTACATATTATAATGAGATCCTATTATATTATATCAGAAGACGATAACAAACTTCAAGTTTGTCCTTAAAATTACCTATGCGCTAACTTTGTACTTGTTTGAAATATGTATTTGAAGTCGCATGAAACTTACAAGGTACTTAAAGTTCTAAAGCTCTTGAGTACTATCGGTAAGTCAATCACAGGCATGTTTCGAAGCAAGACATTGTTTGCTATGAATTATGCTCACCGTTTATTCACAAAAGTTATTAATACTACATACGTTTCGAGCGTTTCGCTCGTTACTTGGCTCCAAAGTGATCGACAGAGTTAAGCAATAGCAGTCGCGGTTGGTAGTTGAATGTGAGGTTTTGGTATTTATCATTAGAAAACTGTCGTCAAGCCATGTCGAAAGCCTTTGGGCGGCATTTAACGGTTCCACACTTGGGTTGGCCACCACCGGCACCAATCCGCACTGGAGCAGCAGCGTAGTGATGGAGTAGTATGATTTATAAGGAGAGACGTCTCCTGCAGTGGAGCACTGTTGAATTGAAGCCAAGTTTAAATCAATATCATTGGTAGGCCAAACATAATAACAAAAAATACAGAGAAATAATCTAAAATTTTAAGAAAAAAATAACCGACTTCAAATGAAGTACATCCAATAAAAAAGAATCGTTGAAATCGGATGGCGTGATATTGAGTTATTTGTCCATTTATCGCGCACATATTTAATGCAAATTTAAGACTTATATGCTTTTGACATGGATGCCATTGTCAGATCTCGCTCAAAATGTGGGATCACATGACAAGATCGATTAAAAAAAGAATCATCAAAATCTGTTCACCCAGTCCAAAGTTAACAAACATAAAAAAATACAGTCGAATTGAGACCCTCCTCCTTTTTTTGAAGTTGGTTAACAAAACTTAAGTAATTATGAAAGATAAACACTGAAAAATCGGTTTCTTAAACTTGCATATTTATAAAATAAATATTTTCCTATCAAAGATTCTTAATAGTTCTTACCACAATATGCGAAAAAAGTGGATTTCTAATACTTCAGATAACTGAGATAAGACAGTTTAAGATATACTCTAAGTATGTAGATATCCTCTCAATGCTATCCTTCACTGAAGCAAATGATTAATATTTATCTAATACGCACATAAATATGCCGCGTTTTCGAGTAAAAGAAAAATATCGTATGTAATGTTTCTGGCTAGAATAATGTGTTTAGGGATTCTTTAGGAAAATTCAAAGGCATTATATTCTAACAGAAAAATATATAGGTACTTTTATTTCATATGAACTTCGAACAATCCCGGTTACCGGTAGTAATCACAAAAGTATACTTACAACTTTGTTTCTGTAGTTTTCCCAACTCAAGTGTCTTTGTGTCTATATGTATTTTTTTAAAAGTATATTAAGGTCAATGTAAAAGTCAAATTGTAAAATAATTCTTCTTCTTAATTTAGAAAAAAAAAACTGTCTAATATTAAAATTATAATCTATCTTGATTTTATGTCGTCCACTTTTCATTCTACATAATATGTAAAATAATATTATGTTATTATTTTAAATAAATATTTTACATAATATATATAACAAAACATATTTTTATTGTTACAATGTTTACAAAGCTATCCACACCATTTTTTTTATGCACTGAATATTTGTTGCTAATAACTCGTCGCGTTGTCCAGTCAACACGCGACATTGATTGCATTTCAGACGTTTGAATCGCGTGCAGTGTACGGGAATTCAAATAATATTATATATTTTACGTGGTTTAATAACGCTATCATTTATAAATACGTCGCCCATTTATTTGCTTACTAGCTACTATCATATTTGAACGATTTAATCTTGTGAATATATTGAACCAACATATTGGAAAGATGTTTTGTGATGAAGGAGCAGAAATAGCAAAAGATTTAAGATATAATTAACTAAAGTATGATCTGAGTGCAAATTACATTAGCAACGTCGTAAGTAAAATTGAAACGAAACATATAATGCGATGAAAAAATATTTTTAATATAATCTGCAGTTCTTCCAAAATGTCATTCTTCAATTGACGAACGCTTGCAAGCTGCATAAGGAAACGTAGGCAATAGGTAAATGGAGGCAAAACAAATTTCGTCCATTTACTACGCAAGATGTAAGCCAGCATCAATCAACGATATCGTGAACATAACGTGTGTCTACGTAGACAGAAGATCTTAGGCTAACTCTTACCTTCAAGTAATTTATCAGAGTTATCTTTGAGCACTAAACGCATAAATAAATAAACTATTGCTTTGGCCTAACATATTGCAAAACAAAACGCTATTGGCTCTGGTACAAAACATGGTCTCCAGCGATGCTTCTAAATGATACAACGTAAATGATCAACGTGAAATATGGCTGTAATCGAGATTGGTTACAGATATCCTACGGTCC
Organism: Thymelicus lineola; assembly: GCA_963932265.1. Lineage (NCBI taxonomy): Eukaryota > Metazoa > Arthropoda > Insecta > Lepidoptera > Hesperiidae > Thymelicus > Thymelicus lineola. The sequence goes on along the minus strand of OZ010694.1, from coordinate 9,517,257 downwards.
AGTGGCTAACCAATAAGTGTGGATAACCAACGAGACAGTAGGTATTAGCTGGAACAAAGCAACTAGGTCGAAATATTGACCTCCACTATGCGTATGTATAATGTGTAATCTTCATTATGGGAGACCGAGGCGGGTAGTGACGGAGGTGAATTGTGACAACGTCGGTTTCTCGAAACCTAAAACCGTTCGCAAGTTAGTAATGTTACGTAATTTTTTACTTTTCGATGCTCTATTTGTAGTGGGACGCACCACCGAAGTACGAGAAATGGATAGACAATTGAAGTGAAAATATCTCCATATACAATTTCCAGTGCGTTTTAAAGTTAAAAAGTATTTTATTTGAATGAGGCCGTAGTTTTCGTACCTAGATGAGTTGTGACAGGCTGTCAAAACTCACCTAGGTTATTTTTTTTTGATGATAAATTATTGATAACAGAATATTTTGCATTACATGCTCACTTATCCTGGTTGTTGTTTCACAAAGACAATTATATTATAATATAAGTTTTAATTTTTAACTTTTTCTACAGTTACAGCGGTATAGTACCAGGAGTATTCGCAAATATCGTAGAGGGTCCAACTAATAAGCAAACAAAACCAGATCAATACAAAACCAGAATAAAAGCGTCTATCTGGCATCAGAGTTGTTAAAGTTAATAAAAGAGAAGTTCGAAGAGTTTACTGTAACAAACATAAGCTACCTCGAAAAATTCTATAGTTGCAAATAGTTGAATTGGACAAATATGAAGAGGTACTATAATAATCGGATTTGAGGCATTAGGCCAACCTAAAATTAAGTTTGTGTTTATCATCATAAAGTTATGAAGTGCTCTTAACCCATTAGTTTGTGTTTCTCCCAAGTTATCAGCCAAGTTAAGCTACAGCGAGCTATGTAGGTCTTCCATACGATCGCAAGTGGCAAAAAATTCTTAAACTTTTCCGTACTTTATAGGACATGTAATGCCATGGGTCCTGGTTTCTATCATAAGATATCCGTGATTGAACCATATTAGAGGCTTTCGGGTGGCATGAAAACTTCCGTCACTTGGTTGGCCACTAAGCCTTCCACCTATCCACACTGGAGCAGCATGGTGGAGTATGTTTTAGGCCTCTTCTCTTCTTTCCGAGGAGAGATCCGTGCTCAGGGGTGTTATTGGGATGAAGCTATATCAGCAAACATATTCATAATTTCTATGACGTTGAATAGCAAAAAGCGAGCTAAAAACAGTTTAAGAAATTTCTGCGATAAAAGCCGCCAATTCCATTTTCTGGTTTCGTAAAAATGACTTGGATGTTACCTACTTAAATAAAAATTTATAAAGTTTATTCATCAAAAACAATGTTTCCATTGTATTGTTTTTCAGAAAATGCCACACTAAACACTTGTCACAACTTACCTTGACCGATGTCACAACTTACCTTGGCACTAACAGGGTTGTAACATGGGGAATAGTTTTAGATTTTTTTCGATTTACTCATATTTCTTTAGTATTTTAGTGTACCTATTATTTAATAATTTCTATTAGTCAAATAAATTAGCTATTTACATGTGTAACTTTCGTGGAGGTAGGACTACCTGGGTTTCCCCTACAATAGTCCGTTAGCGCTCTTCTCTTCTTTATGCCTGCCTTATTTACAAAATTACATAATTATATTTAAATTACAAATTATTATAAAAAGACTCAGTAAGTCTGTATAGTAAATACGAATCTTCTAAAAAAATGGACTACATGTACCACATCGTACTTATATCGTCGTAAAACTTGTGCACTCCACTATTATTTAAGTTTAAAATGACATGTTTCAGTTCAAGTTTTATTAAATTCCGGTAGAGCTCTACAGTGATACAGCGGAATAAAGTGCACCGTTATGTCGTAAGAACTTAACATTTGAGTAATGTTATTTGCATACGTACATTTACTACAATTCTAGTTCGCTTAAACTACAATTATCTGAGTATAAAAGAGTTGAGAAAGTTTAAAATACTCTTTACTTTTAGCGTGTGTATGTGTGATAAGGAGAGTACTTACAGAAGTTACCTTTGATTGTCATTAAACATTACCAATGTTTTAGCAACATATTTAAATCAACTAACTATTGACACAAATATTTTACATGTAACTTTTAAACGCAACACTCATTCGCTCATTCATTCACTTGGTCCCCTTCTTATTTACAATAGGATGACGTCACTTGCGAGTTGACGATACCACGACGAAAGTAACTCATGCTGACGTATACGTATCGTCAACTCGATACGGTGACGCTACGAATTCATATGTTTTTCGAAAACTGCTTATTTGAAAATCGGTACTTTTTTGGCATTGTGGCTGTAGAACTTAAAACACGGACCAAATAACGTTTTGAATTTGGGCTAAATCTCTTTAGATCGGGGCTAAGTTCTAACCTGGATAGACGCATTGCATATTAATGAGCATTGCCACGCATACTCTACGCTGCTACGAGACGTAGAAAGTCGCGTAGCTTTGAGCTGTACACCAAATACAATAAAAATTTTCAAATCAAACGAACAAATGAAACTTAATTATTTTTTATTTAATTAAAATTGACTCTTAATCTCGAATGATGTATGATTGGTATTCACACATTCCTAGATTATAAATAGAATAGATTATAATATACTAAAAGCTATACCAATATTAGACTATTGTAGTAGTGTAAACGTTTTATTTTAGAATCAGAAGAAAAGTTAATATACTTACACTAAAATACGTCTGTAATAAAACTATATTACAGCAAGCCACCCACAAACAGTAAAAGGACCACATTACTTGCTAAATTCCAATTTACTGCCTCATTTTTTTCAATTCCCGCCGAGCGTTACCACTCAGGTGTACATTTCTGCTAATAATTTAGGACGAGAAATAACTATCTCGCGGTAAACAGAGGGGCCTTACGAGTAATAGCAGCAATCTGGAATCCCCCAGACTCTGCACGTCTCCCGAATTTCCCTCAGGAATATCTTTAACGCCGGTACTCACATTTACGAAACTGAAGACCGATTAAAGTGTTTGAGTTATACAGAATTACACGACATTGAAATTCAATATTGGAATCCTTGATTGGAAATTTAATACTTGAATGATCTCGACGTTTTCATTTGGAATAATGATTTAAATGGATTTGTTATATAATTTGCGTATTGAGGCTTTGGAGTATAATAAAGAAATATAACGATTCATTTCCAACATAATTGGAGTCTATAATACTTTATTGAATGCCAATAAATTGTCGCGCTGCGGTGTCTTTGGGTAGAACGCCGCGAACTAAATATTTTATTTAAAAAAGGAGTAGTTATATTTAGGTGTGTTGTAAGTTTTATTACCGGGTCAATAGGAGGCGTTTGTCACCTGGCTCCGATGGTAATGGCAGTCTCTGACGAAAGAGTAAAATGTTCAACAATGTTATAATATAAGAAGTAAATCTGTCAGTAATATAAAATATTACAAAATACACACCACTTATTTTTAGGCATCATAAAAATAACTTATATTAAATAAAAATCCCGTAAAACCCGTGATCCTCTCCAAAAGCATGTTAAAACAAGCTTATACCCACCTCACCACAACAAACCTCTATTATATTTATACAGGAACGAACATTTTTGTTTATTACGAAACATATTATCGTGAACCCGTGCTAAGCTCTCTGCATCAAAATAACGCTTTGTCGTTTGTCGCTTTATGGCAAAATTAAACACCCAGACATTCAGTTTGTGATGCTTGTCACCATGCAGGACAGAATCGACTGCTTTGTGTCTGTTTCGACCTGACACGGCAAAACACCAATATTCACTCCAAATCTCTTTTGTATTGATACCTATATGTCGGGTGGATAAATAATAGCAATATTTTGTTTATTATGTTCTTTCTACACGTCAATATCTGCTACGGTGGCAAGATTTTACAGGGACTCGATTGGCAGAAAATGTACCCGACTGGGCAAAAAGTTCGTCATTCTAATCGTTTGTCATTCTAATTCAAAACAACAGAGATAACAACAAAACAAGCTTTTAAAATTGTGTGTTTGTGCCGTTAGCCACTGAGGAATTCCCTCGTCTTTACCCAACCCTGAGCGAATCATCAGGTCACTGTTATCGTTAAAATGCTATGTCATCGAAACCAAAACAAAATAAAATTCAGCACCGTAGGATGACAGGAAGTTCTAATTTAAGGATACGTATTCTAGCTATATGATTTAAAGTGCTAAAGTCAAGGGTGTTGGAGCTATGAAAAAATCACGGCAGTGGTACATAATTATAATGGTACATAATTATAATGAAGAATTTAAAAGGAAAACTATCACGGTTAGGTTAGATCAAGTGTTTATTGAGTTATAGCCGATGAACTACGAAACCCTATATTGCGCGTGGCTTGACACGCACTTGCATTTTGAGAAAGTACCTGGCGTGAATCATAATACCTTTTCGTATTATGAAACCTTTATTACCAGCAGGCATAAAATTTAGAGATGGCAAGCAAGAATTTACTTCCCCAGCAATATCTAGGTTGAGTTATTTAGTAGCGGCCAGCAAATGAAAGCGGTAATGTATAATTAGAATGTGACACGGGTCTGACAGTCGTATTTGGGACAGGAAGGCGATTTTAGTGGCAACTCGAAGGTACACCTGTTCAGAAGGACAATGAATAGATGTACACCTCCTTTAAAATATACGAACTAGATATCGAGCCATCATGATTTAATGAGTATGGTTTAATAATAATATTCATATGTTCTTAGTCTTTTCTGTATTGTTCAAAATTTACATTTGGGTAATGAAAATTTGAATAATGCTCCACATGTCTGTGTAATGCTCGTCTGAATGGAAACTCTGTAACATTCTAGTATGTAACAGAGTACACAGAGTCAATACAAGTAATGTTATGACAGAAAGCACTCTATACACAAATCCCCTGGATAAAATGGTAAGGGTATCTATTGTCTATTTCTTACTTTAACGTACGAATGTTTGATTCTCTTAAACTATTGAATACATGTCATTTTAAATATTCGCTGTCGTGAAAACATTTTTTAATTATGTACAGATATAAAAATTGGTAATATTTCTATTACCCTTCAATGTCAATAGTGGCTGATTAATAATAATCATGGGTAGTAATTAATAGTTTTGGGTGCGGTTTCAGCATTGATAAAATTTGATGAGCACTTTGTTTCGGAGCACTTTATAGCTTTCTTTTTAGTTTTTCGTTACAAACGCATTGGAACATGTCGGAGACTCTCAAGTGACTTTGGCCATTAGGATGGCCACTGAACCCTCCGCCAGTCCTTACTGGAAGAGCACTGTAGTCCGGAGGGATATTGCGTTTCAGGTCTTCAATCATGAGACAAATTCCGGAAATTAATAGTGTTAGTAATTAAAAATAGCGAATAGTGTTAGTAATGTAATTCTAATCACTAATTCAGAAATTTTAATTTCTAGTCAAAGATTATTTCATTTTTCCTCAATAGTAATCATAGTGGATACAAAGTGTTATCTCCACCAATTCAAGTTCGTACTTGGTACCTTTGACGAAGGCGTTGTTTCGTAGTAAGTTTGCACGAGTTTTTGTGTTCAAACCCCGCACACGTATCTAATTTCTCAAAGTTTATATCGTATTACAAAATAAAATACTGTAATCCACAAAGTTGTTAGATAGGTACCTTGCCAGCGTGATCGACTACAGTTTTTACATTTCACAATGTAATGTAAAATGAGACAGAAATGAGAAGTCCAGGAAGGGTAGGACAATTATTAGTTCCGATTATAATGATGTTAAAGTATCTCAAGTTGTTAACTTAAAATGTAACAGGAAGTGATTGAAAAGCTTATAAAGGTTTATAAATGAAACTGAGTTATTACTCAGCGCTTTTATGCTAACACGACACTTTAAACACGCGAGTGTAAAGACTAAAACAAATATTATTATTATTTTATTTTATACAATGTCTGTAATTTCAAAACCCATCTATAGTCAAAACATTAGAAGCTAGTTGATATAGATGGAAGAAATGCGTAGATCCGTATTAGTTCTGGCTCTCCGACAATGTACACACATGAAAGGTAGAGGGGACTCGGCAGATCACTAATGAGATGGACTTAGCAAATAAGAGATGTGCTGAAAATACCCTCAGATGGATGAACAAATAAGGCAGCTGTAGACCCTGTAGGCATTTTAGGTGACAGTTAAATATTATATTTGTTCTCGTGTAAATAACATAAAATAACACCCATGACAAAGAAAATTCTTGTAGAAGGAAAAGCTAAAATACAGTTAATTGCTCCATTTCTCGGAGTTAAAGCCGTTTCGGTCAAAGTTTTTGTATAATAACAAATAAGTATATTAACTTTATATTACTTTATACCGAATAAAATAGCATAGAAATCTTGAATTAAATGCTGAAAACTTATGAAAGCAGAGAACAAACTTCGCCATTTCACTTCTGAATTACTTAAAATTGTTAACTTTTGAAAAGGCGTTCATTAAGCCTTTTACGGTCACCACTTTGCATAATTAATATGATAGAGACTATCTATAACGAATAATGGACTTATGGCTTTATATATCTTTAAACAAATCTGAAAAATTTCAGAGCTAGCGACTTTCAAAAGACCTAACGCCATCTTCATCTTTTGTTTAGCAGGGTTAATTGTTAATGAAGGAAGTTTGACTTACACTCAAGAATCAAAGATGAAAGGAGCCTCTCACACCCTCACAACCTATTCAAATATCATCATAATATTATTGGGTATACAAATCACTTAACCACATTCCATTCAGCATGTACACACAAGCCTGTTTATGTTATAATCTCCTACTAAATTAATATCGAATTCCCGAGTGACATTCTCGTAATAGATTCCAGAGATAATCTTTTTCTTAGCTTCGGGGTAGTCGTAAATCTTAACCACATTCTTGCTCATGGAGTAATTCTGGCTTTAATATTACGTTACCAGCAAGCAAGAGAAACTTTTTATGTTAGTACAGTGGACCCCCGGTAATCCGGCCCCTGTCTAATCCGGCACCCCCTGTAATCCGACATGGTCTAATTATTTATTATTGAATATTTTTTTGACAATCTTCGCTAATGCATGATTGAACAAGTTATAACTTGTAGGTACGCATCACCACTATTCGGCTGTCCCATTTCAAAAACTAGTAAGTCAACAAAAACAGTAAATTTGTTTTTTTAGCTAAAAAATATTTTCTACTAAGTCTCTACATTATGCAAAAAACACCTACGTCAAAATGCACTTAAATCAAAAGTTATGCTGGTACCCTAGACCTAGTAAGTGCATCAAAAGCACAGTCTGAACCACTTCCAAACCTAGTAAGTCACACGACCATTTCAAAACTTTAGTATGTGTAAGCACTTACTGGATTTTTGAAATGGTCAAAGATATATACTAGGTTTTGAAGTGGACAAATGTATAAATACAATATTTCTTGGTTTTTGTAAGGCATTAAAATAGCGAGTTACTAAGTTTTTGTTCGTTGTTTCTCCCCACGTGCATTTTGGGGTTTCGTCGCCCCCCACGCAGTCCTGGATTTGTCAATAGGCCGTATAGGCCGCGGCCTAGGGGCGGTAGCGTCCTAGGGGCGGCAGATTTCAGAATATGAATATTATATATGATTTTGCTATTAAAGTGTCGCAAAAAATTGTAATTCTTGTTTTTTTACGCACTTTCTTAGTGCCTAATTCAGTGCCTTCCTTACTATGAATGAAAAAATTATTTAGAAAGGTACATTGGGCGGCGATAATTAATAGGGTACTTTCGTTAGTGAAAAATAAATTATGAAATTTGATAAAAATTAAAATTTATGTAGAAATATACTTAAATATTTTGATTTTGAGTCATTAAAGCACATTATTATTTTATAATATTAAAATTAAAAGTCGCAATTTTTAACCTTTGTATCACGTGACCTAAAACACGAGCCGCCATGGTGTGACGTCATATGGGCAACAAGAAACTGTCAGCATAGTGATAAAGTACTCTGTAACTGTCAGTTCAGTGTAAACAGCTATGCTACGTGTGCCGGTCGTACATACACGATTGTTGTTTTTACCAATATTACGTCACCAAAATGATGACAGCGTTTTCGCGGGAATAAAAAAGGTTTAAAATTTAATTTAATTTTATGGCAAGAAAGCGTGTTAATTTTGCCGAAATATATTTTTTGTTGCTTTTTATTAGGAAAATTAATATTTTGAAATACTTTTTCAAACGTAGTAGAATACCCTATTGGCCTACACTCATAAAAAATATAAATCCGGCACTGCCCCCACGCCCTTCCTGCTCATGACACAAAGTGATTTTAAATAGACCAGTGCCGATACCTTTAAAAACGGTAAAAAGTGAAAAAAAATAATAGTAGGATGAAACCCATTGCAAAAGGAAGAGAATGTAACAAAAATTAAAGGAAAAATAATTTACGGGCGATCTGAGGTCGGGAAGTGGGGGCATATATTTTTTTATATACCATCAGAAATTAGAGATTTTAACGAATAAAAAGTCCACCGAGTTTTTTAAAAAAGCAGATATTTTGACGGGTGAATTTTCGATTGAAAATTAGGGTGCTTTTTCGATATTAAGTCAAAATAAGGTGAAAAAATAAATATTTAAAATCAAAAAAAAAAATAAAGTATGTTTGGGACATACAAAGGTAAGTTTTCACCAAATTTTGTGAGAAAAGAAATATTTTTGTGAACGATTAAAATAAAAAACCAAAAAGATTATTTTAATTTTTCACATAAATTTTGAGGTTATGTAGAAAAGTTTGTTTGTTTGTGTTTACCCTTTGTTCATCCTTTTTTATAAGGTGGCATAAATTTTAAATAAATAAATAAATAAATAAAAGTGTATACACAAAAGTTTTGGATCTTTTTATTACCTACAACTTTTACATTTAACTTTTTTCAATAGGATTTGTAGTTTTGCTGGAAATTGAGATAAACCGTTTTTTACCCTTAATTTGGGAAGGGGGGGTCCCTTCCCCCACCTCAAATCGCCCGTAAATTATTTTACCTTTCATTTTTGTTATATTCTCTTCCTTTTGCAATGGGTTTCATCCTACCATTATTTTTTTTTGTTTCAAAAATTATCGGCACTGGTCTAAAACGGATTCATCCTTTCCGTTGCGGTGTCGAGATTTACAGGCGAACAATAAAAAAATTAAATATCTCATTTAATACCTATGCCAAAATCCGATAAATGTGCGAATTGTTCTTATTACAAGGAAGAAATTAAGAGACACAAAGATAAAAGAGATGAAGTGCCAAAGATGTTACTAGGTTTTGAAATTGTTTTGAGGGTATAGTTTTTCTTAGACTTTTATTTTCAAAATAAGTTTAGCTTATAAAACTTGTACTTTAAATCTTAACAAGTAATTTATATATCAAGTTAAGATTTCCGGACTACTTCTTTTCTCTAAACAACAATTTCTCAACAGATATTGTATAGTTTAGAAAGGCTACCTTAAAACATGTTTTTTTGCTCTCCTGTAAAATTTGGTCAAATGTACTTGCTATGTTTTGAAATGGGACAGCCGTATTGTGCTCGACACGTAGGGTATTGTTTTGATTCTGATTGCTTAGTTTGAATTTGACTAATTACGTCACTTTAATGACGTTAATTTTATAATAAAACTATTGTGTTGTTTAATTTACTAAATTGGACATACTTATTGAAGTATGATTTGTACTTCAGAGTACAATATAACATATAGAAACTTATCATTGGATTTGTAATTTGTCGGATTACAAGGTACTCTTTTGTAAAAAATTCCGGACTATAGGGGGGTCTTAGGCAGTACTCTATAATCCGACAAATTCGATAGTCCTGCCCTGCAAAATGTTTGTCGGATTACCGGGGGTCCACTGTAATTAAGTACTACTATGTAATTGCTCTTTAGAAATGTTTTTATCGATTAGTAACCTGAATATGTCACGACAGCTTTAAGATAAATTTTAAGATAAAATAAACCCAAAAATTAATTTCCCCAAGATAGATATTGCAGGAACACAGCGAAAAGAAAAGATAGCTACTAAATTAATTATTGAACATTTTTTTCCGCACCCTTTGGACTGAAACGCCCTCTGTGTTATTTTTTCTGGGGGTGTGCTTAAACGGCAGTTCATTTACTTTATAATATCACAAGCAATCCATCACTTTGACAGCAACCTAACTCAATGGAATGTCGATAGCATAAGTCGAGGTGCAAGTTTTTCAAAGTCATTAGATCGGTGGCGATAAAGCAATGTTTTAAGCTGGGTTCGTTACTTAGAGTGTTGAATTATTTTACGTTTTATTATTTGCGTGAGGTAACTGGAGTAAATTAAGTGGTTTATTGATTCTAATTACAAGTTTCCGCACTCAAGCTCTCAAAGTCCTTGTGAGCTTGAGTGGTTTGGAAATAATTTATTTCAATTTTTTGTTTCTTAATTCAGTATTACTTACGCATTAAACACAATATCTGTTATTATATCACTAACTTGTACGACGGGATAATGCAAATTCGATTGATTTAAAATTAATAATTTTACATTATCTGTCTACCATATTTCTATTTTTACTACCATGAATTAGCATATTATCTGTAATTTATACAAATATGTCACAATTCACAAGCTTTTTTGTAATTTATTATAAAATTTTAATTATATCCGAATAAATCCCACCGTTTTGATAATATAAACAACATGTATGTTTAGTTCAAATTACTGAAATTGTATTCCATTGCGTTAAGGCTGGGTTCAAACAGCATCGTACTGCATATTTTTTTGCAGTATACGTCACTGATTCTTAATTTATAGGATGTACCCAAACCTTCAGTTTTGTCAGCGACGACACTAATGATGCCTTCGATTCCAAAATAAAAGTCAAACCAAGCGGGAATCCATTACAAACCACTGTGACAACTGTGTGAAAACTGCGGCTATTCGTATTTAATACTAATAAAAACCTACCATAATTATGAACACCCGGCTAATTGTACGAGTAAGTTTAAAATCGAACACTACAAAAAACGTACAAGGCAATGTCGTGTGAACCCAGCCTGAGGTACGTCACTGAGTTTCCATGTTTGGCCCGGGAAGTGTATTTCTGCGGAAGCATATAAGTATGCGTAAGCATATAATAAATCATAGCCCGACGGCATCCCGACGGGTAATGTCAATAAAAAACTTCGACAGAGTTATGCCTGTGATACTTTTAAATACAGACATACACTATACATAAACAATTACAGAGAGACAGCGTTAAGTAGCGGTTTAGTTTGCTCATTACACTTCATTATCGATTGTAATGGTACGCCATAGTGACCAATGAACACATACTTATCGGCTTTATAAACATATCAAAAAAATTACATCTTGCATTATTAATTACCTACCTATTCCTAAACAAATCGTGATAAACAGAAAACCAAGACAAATGATCAATGAGGCCTTGAAACGCAGTATTTATGATCACATTTCTCATTTTGAAAGTACGGAGCCTCAAAGAGAATGATCAATCAGTTTGTCTGTCCAATGTTATCAATCAATTAGTATTCCGTCGTTTCCATATCTACGCACGCAATTGTCTCGTTATCAACGTTGAACACGATCAAACATAGAAATAACAAAACGTCAGTTCAAAATATGTTTGTAGTTAAAATTATTTTGTCATTTGTACTTATTTTGCGTGGGTCTTATATTTAACTAATGAATACCCACCGTGTGCTACTACAATAAAATATAGAAATAAATTTGCTTTGGATAAATTTAAAACGTATTACGTATTTATGTAACAAAGTATGCGCAGTAAATAATTTTTAGTTTCATTTTCATTATGAGGTTCCTAATCCAAAAATTATCCCTTGTAGGGACACCAGATATTAAATCAATATGCTTAAGGTCACAGATGTAAACAATAAGCCATAACCCATTAAAGGCTTTCATTTTATAGCACTACTTTTTATTATAATATTCATTAATAAAAAAAATAGTGAACAGAAATAAGTTTTAACATTAAATGATTCACGAGTAAAAGTCTTTAAATTCTTGTCTTTTTGAGTCAACGTTATTTTTAAATTACAAATTACGCTAAAAAAACAATGTAAGATTGTTTTCCAAATAGCACTCGTCATAAAATGGAGTTTACATAACTAAATATAACTATGTATGAAACAACATCATACACAATACAAAAAGTGAACTTTCTAGAAAATTTTCCACGCATTTATTCTTCACAAAACGGCTTATACTAATAAGGAATTGAACCGAAACTCTTTATATAGCCCAGCATAATGTATTCGTTTTAAATAATAAATCTTTGAGTTTATCTACCATTATATGAAACAGAGAAAAGCTTCTAAGAAATTAAGTACTAACAGTCTAGTAAAACATGTGCTTGCTTTGAGTTCTGTTCTGGAGGTTAAAACCGGAGACAAAGTGTAGGTAATTACCGTACTAGGCGAGCTTAAAGAGAGTAACTATGCATGCAGGTTTGCAGGCATACACATTCCATCTTCTGTGGTCTCTCTCTCTCTGATGTTTCATATAAATTGTCTTGAGCATAATTTAAATATTACTTAGCTAATTAAGCTAAGTAATTGTTTCAACTTTGATTATTTTAGATGCTTTTTTTTTACTCGCAATTTTTGTTGAATTAGAATTATTTAATGTTGTCTTTCGAAGTTAAAATTTTACATTGTATTATAATAAAAAAATATCGTATTTAACACTTTAATAAAATAACGCTGCATAAATAACATACATTTTGTTTGTAACTTAAGAAAAAAATTGTGATTATTCATTCTTGTTCTTCAGACAACTTACCTCTAGCTTCACTAATATTTTTACCTGATACTCATTTTAGGGTTCCATAAAAGCAAAAAAAAGCAACAACCCATAATTGTCCCACTGCTGGGCTCGGGGTCTCCTCTCACAATGTGAGGGGTACAGGCCATAGTCTACCACGCTGGCCAAGTGCGGATTGGTAGACTTCACACACCTTTGAGAACATTATGGGAACTCTCAGGTGTGCAGGTTTCCTCACGATGTTTTCCTTCACCGAAGCAAGTGATAATTAACTTGTAATACGCACATAATATTTGAAAATTAGAGGTGCGTGCCAGGATTTGAACCCGGGCCCCCGCGTTCGGGAGACCAACGTTCTAACCACTAGGCTATCACCGCCTAGGGTTCCATAGTCAATCGGAAACCTTATAGTTTTATCATGTCCCTCCGTCCATCCGCAGCATAGCGCAGAGACCGTTATTGCTGGAAAGCTAAAATTTGGCATGGATATTTATCTTACATATTTATGAAAACTACAAAGTCAAAAAAATTAAGCGAGAGTAGTAGTTTTCACCACTAAAATCATATTAATTAACTAGTACGGAGGGTAGTGTGAATTGATTCTTGCACAGTTATAATCTCGTAAATAAATATATAAAATAAATTCACTACTTATGTATGTACGTAATTAACGCCGCAACTCAGAGTCACTAATGGCTACTTAATCGCTTAATAGTAGAGAATTTGTATGGCGAATTTTTACTAAGGATTGATTAAAGTAACCGTTAGTAACTCTGAGTTGGGGCGTTAGATTCTAAGACCTTGTTTGTTATATTTATTAATCTACATTTTGTTAATCTAGATAATAGTAAGGATTATAACTGTTATAGTTTTACAATATATAAATAAATAAATATCATAATACGAATGAAGTTCAGTTTTGGGACCACTTGGTTATTAAGGCCAAACTAGCTGCAAGAAAATTGGGAGTGCTCCACAGAGCTAAGCAGTACTTCACGCCTAAGTACAGGCTAATTCTCTATAAGGTGCAAATTAGGCCGCACATGGAGTACTGCTTCCACCTTTGGGCCAAACCCCAGCTGGCCAAGTGGATCTATTCAACCAAATTCAACGGCGAGCTATTCGTCTTGTCGACGATGCTAGCTTACAGACGGACTAAAGTTGCTTGAGTTGAGAAGAGATGTAAGCTCTCTTTACGTATTCTACCTTCTCTATAATGGGGAATGTTCTGAAGAACTGTAAATAAATAATAATAATAATTTTCGTCACCGTACATCACGGTGTACCAGGTTCCATAAATACCACCTGGATACCTAGCGTTCAGTGCAGTTCAGTTCTCCTGTAATCTACGCGCAACCTCGCACATAAAATGTGGAACGAACTTCCTGCATCGGTGTTCCGTCGAAACTATGACATGGGGTCCTTCCAGAAGCGGGTCTATTGTTTTCTTTGAGGCCAGCAACGCATTGGTGACGCCCCTAGTGTTAGTAATGTCTATGGGTGGTGGTAATCACTTACCATCAGGTGACCCGTCTGCTCATTTTCCTGCTCAAGACATAAAAAAATACATGCCCATGCGTGATTTGAGCATCCAAGTCTGCAAGAACAAGAGATTGAACTTCAAATAACTAGACTATCACTGCTTCTCGCTCTACTCTTCTTGGCTTACAGTTATACTCTTCTTGGCTTACAGTTATTTGTCCTAAACGGCACGGCGAACCAAGTTTTATTTTTGTTCGTAAAGGTTTATTCCTCGTAGTTCGCCACGCTTCCCCGACCTCAGTTGTATTGAACTAACGACGTTTTCTCCCTCTTTTTATATCCCTCGACGACAACCAATAAATATCTTGTTGGTTTTATCTCAGTCGATCCTCGGCTTGCTAGATACCATCCAGATACTTCGTTTTATGTCTTGTTACGGTCAGCAAATAAAGTTAGTATTTATAATATATTATGTATTGTAATATATATTATTTGTATTATGTTTATATTTTAGTTGGTGAGTTCCTTAATAAAATATTACTTTGATCATAAAAGTATTTGATTTCATTACAATGATAAAATATGAAATTTGATTTACATGAAGTTTAATAATTTTCGAAGCAGTTCAATATATGTTTTAATTATGAATTTAAATAAAATTGTAAATTGATGGTTGGTTTCGAAAAAGCACTAAAAGTATATTATTAATTGAATTTTAATAGTACATTGTATATAAATTCTTAAATTTCAAATAAATCCTTGAAACATATGTTATTTATATTATTACTGGTAAGGTATGCCAATATATATTGTATAGGCATTATGTTGTATCATCTTAATTGAGTTAAAACAAAGGAATTATATATCACGGGCTAGAGATTGCGACTTCGTCTGTGAAAATCTTATTTTTATAGTAAAAAACTTTAACCCTCTACTCAGATAAGGAAATCCTTTCCTGATGCCCTCTTTTATGCTACTTATGGAGTAAGGCCAATCGAGCGTATTTTTTTGAGCTTTAAGTCGCAGAAAATTAGTTCGCTGCATTTGGTTTCATATTAAAGTCCTACATATTTGTACCATACGGTGACGCAAAATATTGACGTTTAGTATGAAACCCACTCATTTTACGGGACTCACAGCTAAAAAAATACGCTCGTTAGGCTTCACCCTAAGGAAAGTAGTTTTTTAGTCTACTGATTTAAGTTGTGTATTGTCTGTCAGTCAGTCACAGTTAACTTTTTATAAAAATAAGACTATAAAATATTTTGATGAATTTTTCAACATTCTCTAAACAGCATATTCTTAACATAAAAAGGGTTATAGATATATGTATGTATTTTAAAACCTTTGGCTATATTTTACAGCAAATGACTATTCCCCATACTGTTCTCAGTGGAGAACATTCATTATGTACCTTTGTAAACTTGTGGAGAATCCGATATGTGATATAAGCCTTGTGTTAGGTTGGGATATAATAGAAATGCGCAACCTCCGCTATAACTTCGTAAATCCCATCCATTAAAGCAGGGTCTTTTGTATGCCAGTATGATGTTTTCAAATGCATTCATCGGTTTTTAAGTTTATTTAGAGGAGTGTTTTGAAACTTACTTTAAAGTATGATTCATGTTGATATATGATACATGAATCAACAGATTATAAAACGAAAATTATTTCGTAATTCCTTTCTTTCCAGTTTAAAGGTCATTCAGAATCGAATACCTATAAACTTCAAGTTACTTACTATATTATAATTATGTGTGTAATAATAACAATAATATAATATCAGTACCAATCAAATTATCTCGTTAATATGTCATTACAACGAATTAATATATTAAGGAAAAATATGTTATGAATAGGTTTGCATTAAGATAAAGTCCAATATTTCTTCTTATTATTCAATTTCTAATCAATGGCAATATTTTTTTCATGAAATCGCACCTTCAGTGGAAAAAAGGCATAAGATGAAAATTGCAATTTTACAGGAGAGCAAAAATACTGTTCAAATATCAGTAAGTAATCAAAGGAATTTACATTACGATTTCTTACACAAAACCGTCAAGATTAATGATAAAAATTTGAAAAAAATTGAGCATACATATATGCAGCTTTTGTCCCTCTTTACAATCATATTAATAACTGAAATTCAAAGTAAAACGACTTATGCTTTTTTCCACTGAAGGTGCGAAATCAAAAAATAAAATTTAATAATTTAATTAAGATCAATTAACTTGTTATATAAAATTGATAAAGTATTGTTAACTTATATAAGGATTTAATTCTTATCCAGAATGTTAAGTCCACCCACAAAATCCCCTTTTAATTAATAATATTTGCTTAATTTAGGTCAGGGTAGGATTAATTGAATGTCTCATTAATATTAACTTCAAAATCCTCTCAACCTTTGTGGCAACAAATTTTATATGGGAAGTGACATGTATAATTTTTCAAAATAATTTAATAAACTACAGTGCCAAAATAAGAAACTATAAATTTATATTTCTGCAACGAAAAATCAAAATCATTCAAACTTACAAGTACAAAATGGAATGCAGAAACAAGACGTACTTTTCAACTTTTCTCGAATGTTTCATCTTAGTATTTTTATGAAAATGTCCACTATTTAAAATAATTTATATACATCACTACATTATACGAGCGACGCAACGAAAAGAATAGAAAATAAAAGATAACGAATAAATTCTCATGATTTATTAAAGTATTGTCTGAAGTCAACAAATCTGCTTAATAAACCGTGCTATATACACTTATATAAAAATATATTTACACGCGAAACGCTTACATTAACCTACGTTTATAAACATAACGTATATTTACATGTTATTTAAGTCATTTTTCATTTGATATAGGGTATGTTTGGTAGAGCATCGGGCCTCCTCCGATGATGAACGCCATGGTGTCGCAGGTGTATCACAGATTCCCGCATTTTTTGTTCCCTCAAAGCCCGAATGTAAGCCTCGTCAACGAAGTGTCTTTTTTTACCCGCTCGCAACATCGGCTTATCCGTCTCCCTTTCACTGTCTTTGAACAAAACACACCACAGAGACTTGTCTTTATTATCCCACAATAATGACTTCGTATACTCCTTCAATCTCCTACTATTCTCCTCGACCCGACGCATCGCTATCTCTATTTTAATCAAATCCTTGTAATGATCCGACACGGGCGGCGACGTGGAGACGTTATGGCCCTCTTGCGATCTCACGGAGCTTATATTAATTCTCGACAAGTAATAATTCTCATATTGGCCGGACGATCCTTTGGTCCGCAGTAACCACACGACACTTGCGATGAACGCACACGATACCGCAAAAGTTAATATGACTAGAGTGAGCCGCAACGCTGCGCTGGGGGACGCACAACTCATATCACTTTTTGTTTACGTTTACCGACGTATGTTGCAGGTCCGTACATAACGCGTCGGCGTAGCGCGTGAGCTACGGAGCTACGAGCGGCCGCTCTCTACGTCGTATCGCTGCCGACTGGCGCGCTCGCTACGAACTGGCTTATACCAACGCAGAGACTATCTGTTGTAATTTGCAGGCCAAAGCTGCATCCAAGCTAGCTGCAGATGCTTTCAAATCTCTTTGTGCGAGTTTTCTTTGCTCCTGTGCAGTCATTGTGCTGGAAGTTTTAAACTGGTACGTAGCTGTCATAATTGCTAAGCCCAATGTTGAATACTGAATGCTCATTTGTGAAATTATTATTGTCCGCATACAACGATCGTACAATTTAATAACAGACCGTAGTTATCTGGGACATATCGGAATGGTGATAAGGCAAGTGGGTCGATGTTTGGAGCGTTAATTTCGTAATTTGGCTGGAAAAGTTTCAAGATAACGATCTCGTCGCCGCTGCAATTATATGGTTACCGCTTTGTGTCAAAAGAAAAAGCTACAGTTAAATAAAATTACTCAGTAAATACGCCTTCATGTGTTTATTGAAGTCGACTGTAGCCCTCTTTACGTATTTCTCTTTGGCTGTATTTTATTTATAGAAGAGAAAATGTTTTAGCTTTTATGTCTTTGCTTGCTTTGAATATATTTTTTTACTTTGTGGTGAATCAAAATGACACTGTGAGTATCACTCGGTCTCAAAAAGTATTTTAATTAAATAAAGTGTTCTGAGTTTCATTAAAAGAGCTCATCTCCATTTTAATACGGGGTTCATGGTCCGATATTACGTAAGTACTACATACTCGATATTACGTAAGTGGGAGCTGGATAAAAAATAAAAATTTATGTTTCGTTTTACAAAACAACACATCATTAATATCCTGATAGAATTTAATTAGTACGAGAAGAGATTTTTTACTAAATCTCTATAAAAAGTTTTCCTATTTCACTTGTACTTAACTTCTTGTTTTACATCCTTTATTTGATATTATTCTAGGTAATATTTTGTCATGATGGTATTCAGGGTATTGTATGATTTCGGAATGATAAAATAGCTTATAATTTTTCTAACGAATTCTGTTTTAAGTAAAAGATTATGTTGAAATACTCGTATACTTATTTTGTGATTTGTCCTCCTCCTCCTCGCGTCGTTTCCTCAATGCTGAGGGTCGTGACCTCTGGTCTATGATGTGGCAATCATGTAAATTGGACAGATCTTAGTTTGTCCTTCCATATCGTGCGATCCGTAGCGATGTGGAGAGCTTCGTGCATCTGGGTACCGAGAGTGGTGCGGATCTGATCAGACCAACGTGTCGGGCTGCGACCGCGCGGTCTCTTCCCTTGGATCTTGCCAGTGACTATGAGTCTTTCCAGATTATCAGGATTTTTCCGTGCGATGTGTCCGAAGTATTCGAGGGTACGGCGAAGACAGGTGGATGACAGCCTAGTCTTGATCTTTAATTGCTTCAGAATGGGCACGTTGGTTCTTTTTGCGGTCCAGGGTATCCGCAACATTCTCCTCCAACACCACATCTCAAAGGCATCAATCCGTCTACGGTCAGCTGATTTAAGGGTCCAGGTCTCCGCCCCATACAGGAAAATGGAGAAAACCAATGAGCGAACTAGTTTTGTTTTGGTTTTGATGGTGATGTTTCTATCTCTCCATATTCCCTGTAGTTGCGTCATGGCCCCTTTAGCCATTCCAATGCGCCTACGCACTTCAAGCTCACATGAACCGGTGTTGCATAAGTTGGAACCAAGGTATATAAAGTTGTCCACTACTTCTAAATTGTGTGCGCCAGTAAGTTCCAACTTTTTGGTCCTATCTACTACCATCATTTTTGTTTTGGCCCTGTTTATAGCAAGTCCCATGGATGTGCTGATACACTCCATCCTGTTCAACAAATCCATCATCTCTGATTCAGATGCAGCCAGTAGTGTCGTATCATCGGCGTATCGAAGATTTGTCAATTTGACGCCACCAATTGTGACGCCACCATCCCAGTTTTCGAGGGTCTTACGTATGATGTATTCTCCATACGCGTTGAACAAGATGGGAGATAAAATGCAACCCTGGCGTACTCCCTTTTCAAATTTGAAAGGGCCCGAGAATGTGTCATTAATCCTGACCACTCCTTGACTACTATAGTATAGAGACTGTAGGAGGGCAGTAAGGTGTTGTGGTACTCCAAGCTCTTGTAGTACTTGCCATAGACATTGCCAGTTGACACAGTCGAAGGCCTTGCTATAGTCAACGAAGCATAATATTGCTGGGGTATCAAACTCGTAGCACTTTTCTATCACCTGCCTAACGTTGAGGATCTGCTCACGGGTGCTTCTGCCTTTGACAAATCCAGCTTGTTCTTGCGAGATTTGCCACTCCAGGTAGTATCTGATTCTGGAGTTTATGATGTGTAACAGAATCTTACTAGCATGCGATATTAAGGCAAGTGTGCGATAGTTGTTACAGACTTTGGTGGATCCTTTCTTATGGAGAGGCAGGATTATAGAGTTCGTCCATTCTGTTGGCCATTTACCATACTTCCATACCAGGTTGCAAATGTTGTGCAGTGTAGTAGTTCCTGTATCACTAAGTGACTTAAGCACTTCAGCTGTAATGTAGTCAATACCTGGAGCTTTATTGTTCTTAAGCGCTTTAATAGCAGCAACTATTTCGGAGTGCAGTATGGACGGCTCAAGGTCTATATTTATCCAGTTTAGTGGAGCTAACTCGTTATTAGGACTCTTGTACAATTCTTCACAGTAGCGTTGCCATCTATTTGCGATCTGATCTAGTTCACTAATAGGGCAGCCGGATTCATCTTCAATGACCCAAGTCTTCGGTCTGAACTTTTTGCAAAGCAGTCTCACTTTTTTAAAAAGGTCCGAGGACTGTAGCTTGTTGGAATGCATTTCTATTTCTCTACAAATGTTAGAAATAAAGTTATTTTTGTCCTGTCGGCAATGCTTTTTAATTTTGTGATTTGTAAGGAGTTGTAATTAACTTGTAACTTAGTCATTTTGGATCTTAACTTATTTAAAGTCCATTGCAGAAAATGTATTTATTTCTAATTAACTGGATTTCTTTATAACATTGTTACAATCAATACATGTAATGGAGGATTAAGTTACTATAGTTTCGTGAATCTTTATCTAACTATAACAGTTTGGATAGTGTACGAGAAATGTTCAAATACAATAATTACGGGAATTTTCGTTTTTTGAAAAAAATATTTATTTATTCGTCTGCATTAGTGTTGTCGCCTTAAAATTAGTCCTTATTAGATATTTTGCACTTATGTTAGTGCTTCTTTCAATCCCCGAAAAACTTTTTAAACTCGTTTTTTGGGATAGGCCTTAGTTCTTGCAAGAATGCGCTTTTAATGTCATCTATGCTTGAAAACGACGGCCCTTTAAGGTTCTCTTTATTTTTGGAAATAGAAAAAGACACAGGGAGCCATGTTTGGTGATCTGTGCAAGCTGTGACATCGTTACAGTTTTATTTTTGGCCAAAAATTCATGAAAAATCAATCAAGTATGAGCAAGTGATTCAAAAATCTCCGAGATCGTAAAAACGTTTAACCTTAGCGACTTGAAAATTTTGTCATCCTTGAAGGGCATGTGTATCAACATAACTAAAAAAATTGACAATCTGACTCTCCAAACCCTTATTATTTAAAAATTTCCGTTATGTTCAAAAAGGAACATACTACATATTTTTTCAAAGCATAAAAGGGCGACACTTTTACTAATAACATTTTATTAATTGCCATATTAATGCGCCTATCTTAGCACTTAATTTAGCACTAATTTTAAACACAACTAAATAATAAATAAAAATAAATTTGAAGATATAAGCTACTGGATGTATACACTGCTCGCATTAACTTAAACTTATTCGTAAAAAATATCAAAATCTTGTTAACTTACATGACCCTTAATCATGGCATGATGTTCTTTCGAGATCGCTCATAGTAAACACCCACATTACCTAAAATATTGTAAACCACACAACCTAATCACGTTTTATTAGGTTTTGTTTACTGTGAGCGATCTAGAAAGAACGTCATGCCATGTTTAAGGGTCATGGAAGTTAACAAGATTTTCATATTTCTTACAAATAAGTAAGCAATGGCTTACATTAGCTTCAAGAGATATTCTTATTTGACGGATTTTTGTGGATCGCTTTTTTGATTGCGCTATAAATATGCAATAGAGATTTAAATAAAAGTAACCCGTCTTGTTGTCTAAAATAGGAGCTTCCGCAGCAACAATCCTCGTTTATAAATATAGCTCTAGGCGGCAGTAAGTAGGCTGTAACTTTTTATATGATATTAAAAAAGCATTTAATTGACTTATTATATAACTGTGTAAGGGCAGTGCCAACACACTCAAAATAAAGTGCTTAAATTAAATTAAAGAGAGAGAGAGATGGCGCTACTATTTTTTTTAATATGTGTTTAATATGTTTACGTATCACCCTATTTCCAACATCAAAACTTCTAGTTGTGATTGAACAAACGGTCTCTTTTAATTCTTAACCCATTTATAGAAAAATTGGACGAATGGTCTTAATACGTGCCTTCACTAGAATGATAGAGCACGTTACAGCTTAAACAGCATTGAAGTATAATGACATAGAACAGACATCTCGAACAAAATGTGTGTCCCGCCCGGGAGGTTCAACTTTCAAAATAGAGCCCCGGTTCTCCTTTCAAAATCCATTGAAGATTGAAGCCACGTGGCGCCAATGCATTGGGACATACATGGTATTCGGAGTGCCTGTTCTATACGCTAGTAATAGTACTTCAATGTTAAACGGTAAGTCTCAGTTCTGGAGTTATGCAATAAAACTAAAACATTTATAAAAATTTCGGATTGTATTATTCTCTAGCATGTTTTTCGGTATTTTAGCTAAATAACGGCGATAAATAGATAGCTTCATGCATACAAGTATGAGAAAAAACAATTCATCACGTTTGTAAACAAAGTCGCTACCATTATCATAACTTACCCATGTTAAACGAAATACAAGGAAAACAACACTGCTCACATAATTTACTAAGATATACGAGTGTGTTGTGTTAATTACTGATTCCTTGACAATGTGTCCCTAAAGATATGTCATGTAAGGGTTGATCTATTGCTGTAGCTATAAGACACTTGACGTATGGGTTGCTTTACCTCTTGAGAGAGAATATTAACATAATAATTGAAAAACCTAAATGAACATAAAACATTACTAAATATATGTATTACTAGCTGCCCCGGCGAACTTTGTATCGCCTTACAAGCAATGAATGTAGTGATACTTTTAACTAAACTTTTATAGTATTGGTTGGTTTAACAAATCAGAGATCATTAAAATTGGTACAGCCGTTCTTAGCCGTTATAGTTTATATATGCGTATTTCTCTCTCCCTCTCTTTCTTCCTCTCCCTTTTCCACTCCCTCTCTCCCCGTGTTACAATTATATTTTGTTCCTTACTAGCTCACATATTACATTTTCACAATATGTCTAAGTTCAAAAATGATGAAGTTGCCTACAAACATCCCCCCCCTCAGGTTTGCCCTTTAGGGGATGAATTTCAAAAATCCTTTCTTAGCTGACGTCTCCTTAACATAAACTATCTCTCTGCTAAATTTAATCTTAATCGGTTTATTCGTTTCTGAATTTTTTTGTTTAATCAGTGGTTTGTCGTTTTTCAGTTTTATGTACAGAGATAGATAGACAGATAAATGATTTACAAAATACTTAAAACATTTTTGTTCTAACAAAACTTGAATTACGTTATTACATTACTCATTATTATTTATTACATACCTACATTATTATTGTCAGCTTATCATAAAAAACGTATTTACTGTGCTGTATTATTAAAATACCGTAAGAAGAGATTTGGGTCATGCCGAATTTCTGTACTTTATTGTGAAAAGGCAAATATGAGAAAACCTCGATCATTGCAAGTTATAAGGCCCATTTATCATACAACAAAGGTTACTATGACGAGTCTGGGTTATGATTTTTTATCCATAAACATAATCGGTGAAATAAATTCGAGTGTCTTATGTTGTTATGCTCGGTTTACAACGACAGATATTGCAACACAGGTGTATGACATTAGTTTTTTTATTGTTCGTACTTTAATAAGTTTTTGGTGTCTGAAGTAAAGACCATAGATACGTGTAACTTGTGTCTGAGCTGTACACACACAGCTTAGAATTCCTGTAAGTGTCCGGCACCCCGTTTACTATAGTTTATGCGGGGTTAGTTTGGAATAGACATGGGTCGGTACGCGTTTTCGTAATACCGTAACTATGTATTGATATTGTCGCCGATAAAGGGTTTTAAAACTGTTTATTTTAATAACTATGTATTGAAAGGTTCACTCGGTTTATCTGGTATCATCGGTATTCTCATATTCTCGGTAAAGTCGGTATTAAGGATAAAGGGTTTTAAAACTGTTTGTATTAATAACGATTTATTGAAATGTTACTCCTTGAACACAATACCCAAATTTTCCCAAACAAAGAAAGTTACAAGCCCATGAATTAGAAATATATAAGAGGATCGCAGAGCACTTGTCTTAGCACTTTCGTCTACAATTGTACCTGCGCAGACGATAGCCATTTTGGTTCAATGTATGTACCACGATTTATAGCCTAATTAGTAGCAACCCTGCCTGCGAAGCGAGGGGTTCCGGGTTCGATTCCCGGCCGGGGCAGATATTTATGTGACAGATAAATATTTGTATTCGGATCATGGGTGTTGTAGTGATTTGTCGTCCATGCCACCCGCGATACAGGTAAAAACTCACAAAACATTAAAATTTTAATAAATTAAATATTCTGTGTAAAATCCTACTGCAGGGGTGAGGGGTATGAATGTGTGTAAGCGTTTGTTTTTATATACAATTTATTTGTAATTTAAAGTTTGTTAAAGTACAACATGTTTTTGTATTATTTTACTTTACCTACATATTTTTTTTAATTTTATCATTTTTCATACCCGCAATAGAACACGCATAAATACTATAATAAATTGGTATCTATTTCTAATTTCTATATTTTTTAATATTAAAACCAACTTAAATAAGTCCTTGAGCTAATTACTATAGTTATTGAAATAGGAATAAAGGCGATATCCCGTTGCATTTAAAATATTAAAAAGCGTGTAAAAATATTATTCATTCACTGTTTGGTTTGGTTGCTGCTCAGTCTCGCTCTCTCCTCTTACTCCTCTACTCTCCTCTCGCTCTAACATAGGTGTCTTATTGTGTCACGTTCGTATTATTTCGGCAGCGCTTGAGCCTGTTCCTCGGGCGTAATCGGAATACCTGACCTCGCAATACCTTGTATTCACGAATAAATGGTTTCTCATAATACACAGTTTTTGTGGCAAAGGTTTATTGAAACTGTTTATAGTTTATACCACGTTTTCATACGTTACCGCGCATTGCGCAATACCTTGTATTCACGAATAAATGGTTTCTCTCAATAAACAGTTTTTGTAGCACGTGATATCGTATTTGTGGTATTATACAAATAAATGGTTTTTGAAACTATTTATAGTTTTTACCGCCCATGGCTAGTTTGGAATGACCAACTAGTTTTCATTTGTGGTGAAATTCTAGGAGTGTTTTTTTAGTATAAAATGTCGGACCATATTGGAAACTTGTACACCACAGGAGATACTCCGACATGACGTGATTGAACGGCAGCTAACTGCATACTTACTATCGTTTTACAATAAATGTCACAATTAGAGACACCCGTGTGCACACAGTGATTGTACGGTGTAAAGTAATTGTAGTCTAAACAAAGCATGCAAAAAAAAATTCATTTTTCTTCGGAACCCTGAAAATGAGACTCATCAATATATTTTTTTTTGTTTATCAATATAAATCTGAAGATACACATTATAAGCTATTTACTTAATTTCAATTTCAATTTTCAATAAATAAAACTATGAGCTTGTTTATTATTTTGCTGTAAAGATTCCAGCACCTTTTATTCAAAATGATGTATCAACTGCAAAAAGTTGTAAGCTAGATCTATTACAATTTCAACTGTGGGTTTAACCGATCAATTAAGTTTGCATGTCTGTTTTCTGCTAAGATTGTTTGTTATTTAAAACACGAAAATATTAAATATATTCAGCATTAAAGTAAATTAACATAATAAGTCAGTGATGTTATGAATGTAAAATGTCGCACGAAATTGAACAAATAAACTCACAGGTAAATAATTATTTATTTTAACGACCTCACATGCAGACAATGAGCTATGTTAATGTGCTGCGAATTCCGAGCCTTAATTAAACCTGACAGTAGTAGCTGAATGTAACCATAAACAAGGTTACGAAATTAATTTCTTAAAGTTTATTTAAGTTGGAAGGTTCTTTGAAGCACGAAAACATGAAACTTCTTACTAGTGGTTACAGCGGCGTACCTAGACCCTCAGAACAAGGCAAGCTCAGTTGTATCGTACAACTTTGGCCCGACGACACATAACACTCGATTCCGTACGTATAATATTTACCAACAAATAATGTAAGTGGTAACAGCTGGAGAGTGATGATAGTAAATGGTCACGAACAACAACCTTTTTTATCTCCATAAATTTTATAAATCAAACGTAAACAATTATTGTAATAAAAACAAGCATTCTTACATTAAGTTATCTATACACGCGGCAGCGTGTCCAGCCAAGTTCAAAGCAAAAGAACACACACGCAATGTGAATGTGAACATTGCAATTTTTCGCGTGGGATCACGATCGGCCGATGCAGATGCTGTCATACAAGAAGTCATGTAGAAAAACTAAATATTTGGAATAAGAAATATGTCAATCTATTTGGGACATACGTAGGATATTCTATGGGATTCGATTATTGATCATGGAGTTGTAGAGATTGTTATTGTAGAAGAACTAGAAATATATCATGGTGCAAAGTAAAAGAAATGTTATTGAATAACCAATACCCTAGAATACCCCGTTTGCTTTATATATTGCTTTATATACTAGCAGTTGCCCGCAGCTTCGCACGCGGAAATTATGTATAAATTTGCGACTATAAATTGAGATGTAAGCTATCCTATCTTTCAATTTGGATCAAACTGCACACAGTGGGCTAATTTGATTAAAATCGGTTAAGTAGATTAGGAGTCCATCGCGAACAAACAACGGGACACGTAATTTATATATATTAAGATAGAACAATTTGTCATCTTTATTTAGGAAATTGTCCGTAACAATTATTGCGTTGACTAATATTATTATTGTGTTAACAAAGGAACACAACTAAGCTATTATAATAATTAGTATTTCTCCTTATTTATTTAACTAATATTACCTTTGGAGTTCCATGTGAACTTGTCCAGAAACTGAGAAATACGCTGGGGGATATAAAATCAACAATCCTGCCGCTGGAGGAGTTTATCAACGCGTTTAATACTTTGTGTGATTTTAATGCCCTCTTGGGGATTAACTAAGCCAATAGGTTTCCGATATCTGTTGATTGCTTTTGTTTTTCGTATAGTTATTCAAATTAAATAACTATCAAATTTTGTAATTGTTCTTATCAAAAGAGTAATTTTATTTTTATGTATAATTAATCATTAAAATATTTTTTATTGGATAATGTGAAGCATAATACAAAAGGAAATTAAAGATTATTATTTTATGCATATCTTCTTATTATATAACTTCTCATCACTCATCTGCGTTATTGTTTAATTCTTGTTTTGTTGCTTATCGAAAAGGTATTTAACTATATTATGTCATAGAATTAATTATCATGTCATTAATACATCGATATTTTTCATCAAACAACACTGCTTTGGTGTTGATGATATACTTAATTGACATGACAAATCAGACTAATATATTATATGGACAATTGAATTGTAAGTTACATAAATGTATCTATTCTGTGCTTACATCAAGATAATTTTGACACAAATACACGACAAAATACTACGTAAAAATAATAACAAAAAAAATTTGTTGTCTGTAAAGTCGGTTTACGGACAATGGTTTTACGTGATAACGTCTATTTCGTAGAAGAATAATTTATGATATAAATAATGTAATGTAAGAACGTAATGGAAGCCCTACGCACGGAGCCGCGGTGCTACTCGCCAGTTGTGTCAGCTTGAACATGGCTTGACGCGCCACCGCGACCCGCGTATCTAGCTAGATTATAATATTAAATTTCATACTAACTATACGATTTTAAACATATTTGAGTTGAAAATTTGGTTTAAATCGTTTTAAATATCAGGAGCTGCGCGACATCTGTGATTTTCTTGACTACAACTAAAGTCCGAGTCGATGTACTGTGTAAAGTTCTTTCAAGTAGTTCATACCTATAAACAGAGATGACGCTATTGTAGATTTTCGTTTTCATATAATAATAATACGTACGAGCTACGAGAAATCATTTGTTTTCAAAAGATTGTAAAATAAAATAAAAATTACAATTTTACATATTAAATTATAGATATATATTTCGTTTTATTATTATTCAGCGTATCTCTTTCTCGATACTTTGCGCGCGTTGTGGCTCGTGACCTTCCAAGCGGACCGATTACGCTTGAGTGGGAGAGAGACGGCCGGTCTAGCGTGCCTCTCTCTCTAATGCTGCGCGCGCTTCCGTAACGTTACTCCGGCCGTTACTCGGTTTTCGTGAATGCCTCTCAGGCTCATCGTCTTTATAAACGTTATCACGTTAAAACCCGACTACGTAATAAAAAATAAAAATAAATAACAAGCCCAGTAGTTTAGAATGTTGTTAAAAGTAATACTGAACAACTACACCATTGTCATTAACAGTCAACGACGTTGAAAACATTTATTTAATCGAGATGTCAGTTTGGGTTTAGGGTTACGCACTTTTCTCTTTTATCTTTACAAGCATCTAAAAAGGTCTTTACCTTTCGTTATTGGTATAATAACTTCAAGATTCAATGGCTATTACAAAGATGTTATTTACACAGCTCCGTAATTTATTTTCGAATAAACATTGAAAGATAATTACTTTTTAAGACACTGGATAAGGAAAAGAATACCTATTAAATACGTATTACGTACGTTTATTTGATAAAGAAATGGCTTCATAACTCTTATACTTGCTACAAAGTACACGACTACGTAATCATTGGTCATCAGTTGTCAGATTACCAATATCCCTCAAAATAATCGTCAGATTTTTGATCACTATGGCTGAAACATCATGATGAACCTTCAATATACTAATCTGACGCGCTTGAGTATCTCCAAATGGTGATTTTTTTACGTTTTCAGGAGGTCGCTACGAGCTTGCGTCACATTCAAATCGTCAGTCTGGGAAATGGGAGCATATGTAGGGTTCACTGAACACTCCCTCTGAAAATCTGACACACTCGAGTATATTTTTTTCTTATTTTCACTCTTTCCGTATGGCCACTCCCACCATGCAAATCAACAGATTGTAATATATTTCATATCAAGGACATGTTGGAGCATGAGAAATATCAATATCTGATACGCTTGAGTATTTCCATGTCATTGTTTTCTTTACAATTTTTTTACAATCAAAAAACAATATAGGATTTCCCCTAAACAGATTGAGTGAAGACGAAGAAGACAGTGGGCATCCGCTGGATTTAGAACATCAGGACCAGTGATCGTAAAAGCGCACTGGTGTAGCCTTAGCTTATCACTTTTCTGCCTATATCAGCGTTTCCAAATACATAATATCTCTTAAGTAGCAGGCTTAATATATTCTGTTTTTGACCAAATCTGATTACTGCTTTACATAATAAAACTGCACAAACAAAGATCCTCGACTATGCATTCATCTGAAAAGTGACAAATAAACCAAAATCAACTCACTGAATGAAAACCGCCACTGAAAATTGAATTTATTGCCGATGAATATGCAAAACTGGACATTGTTCCTACTGCTCTCTCGTCCGATTTAATCCTTATTGTTCCGCGCCTGATTATATTAATGCGAATATAACGATTCGGCTTGGATTTCCTATTTCTGATACCGCAAAAGGGTCGCTAATGTGGTGAAATTTAATCCACCTATTGTCCATTAGAAACGACTACCCTATATAATATTACAAAAATGTGTCAATAAACAAAAAGATTTTCGAAAAGCTATTTAAAAAATAATAATAATATAAATATTAAAATTAAAATATTATGCTCGTCGAATATTTTATATGAATATTTCATGTAATAATATTTAGTTATGAAATATAAAATGGGACCAATGCCACCGACAAAAGTCCTGAAAATTATATTTTATAAAACTTTTTGTAATTAAAATATACCTACCCAATAATCTGTAACTAAATCTTACTTAATTCAATTTTATCATTCAAAAGTCTCCTCCGCTAAGAATCCCGCCAAATAAATCTTCAGTTCTTCAAAAAATTCTCTTGAGTATTTTTTTATAAGTTAACATAATTGCTTTGTTTAATTTCGGACACATTGACGTAAAACTTTAAAGGATTTTCGATTTTTCTATTCCAAGTAAAATTTTGTTTGCGAAAAAGCTATCTATATTCAAATATTGCCTGAAAGTAATTAAGTTTATCTGAAAAGTGATGGCTTTTGTAAACATATTTTATAAAAACAAAATAGGTAAAATAAAAATATTTGTAAAATGTTAAATAAAATAATAAAATAATTGTAAAATGTTAAATATTACTTAGTTTCTTTAGTGATGTTCTTCTGTTTTATTTTTCACACTTGTAGTTAAGCAGCATGCGTAAGGGACTTTATTTCGGTGCGAGTTCAGGCATTAAATTATTTTAGAGTGAGCTTAAGTCACTTATACTCGTAGAATATCTTCGAAATATATTTATAAATAAACAGTATTATGGTATTATCATAGACATTGTAAGCCGTGACGAATATGATGAATCAATTTGCAGTATCACCTACGTATAAAAGTAAAAATAAATAAGTTGTTAATCTAACTTTAAAATATGTGATATTAATCCTCTCATTACCCATACTTGTCAGTCATATTGATCAAGAGAACACGACAAATTACAGAATGTGCAATAAGTATCGAGGACTCAGATTTACAGATATTCCCACGCTTATTATATTGAATAAATAAATCTTGTTGAAAAATTCAAAAATTCCGAAAACGCACATAATTAAGAAATAACAGGTGCGTGTAGAATTTAAACCTAGGCAATGCATGCAAGTAAACACTGTTTGAATGACTAGGCTATTACCGCTGTTATTTTCTATTATAACTTAAATCTTATCTATTTATCTGCCTCACAGCTAAAATGATCTCTCAGAACGATAGGGATGAATACCCTGGCAAAGAACGGGCTTACACCCAACTTTGAAAGTATAGTGAAAAACTTAAATATACAGCTTATTTAGTTATTTTTGTTTCACCGAAGAAGCCAAAAAATAATTAAGTACAAAATTGTGACTTAAATTATCCGAAAACATTTTTCAACCCACTAATAATACCAGCTACATATATAGGCAAACAAGTATTACGTTCAATTACAAACAATATTAACAAATTCAAATATTTACGTTATTGAACAAATGTATCTTGATACAGGTAAACATAATAATGCGTATAAATAATCCCGATATTGTATGACAATAACAAAATAAACAAAGTAGCATTTACGTTACCGCTTAAATACAATAATTTAGGTGAATACAGTGATATTATAAGTAAAAGAGGGAATAGTAAATATAACACGGTTTACAATAAATATTAAACAGTCCTACTCATTAACAGCCCACTGCGAGGGTCTCTTCTAATTGAAACTAGAACGGATAGGTTGAGAGTTTAGTGGCCAATCCAGTTCTCGAAGGATCTCAATTTGAAAAAAAACCAGGCAAGTGTGTGTCAGGCCACGCGCAATGTAGGGTTCCGAAGTATTAGATTTATCGACTATTACTCGCATATTGTTACACACGTCGCATTGTTGCGTCGCATATTGTCATGGGTGCCACGGACAACATAGAAAGATAACAAACAAACGCCCAGACCAAGAACAGAAATTCAAACTCATCAATCAAACTTTATGGAGAACTCTTCGGTGTGCAGGTTTCCTCACGATGTTTTCCTTCACCGAAGGTATATCGACCGAGTTTTAAAAAACTTAATTCACTTATCTAATTTTAACAGTTCATTAAGACCATTATTATTTCTCCATGGGGTCCGCCTGGATAGATACTACTCTCTTGCTTGAGTGAGCCGACAAACGACTCGTCGTGTTCCGGCTGTTTGCTTGAGAGCCAGTTCTTTCCTTCTTTCATTTTTTTCTCTCTTTCTTGGCCAGCAAGACGTCAGTGATGCCTTTGATGTTGCTTCTGTCCATTGGCGACGATAGCCACTTACCATCAGGTGGATCGTCAGCTCGTCTACCGGCTATTTCCATAAAAAAATCCAAAAAAGAAAATTATTACAAAATGGCAGATTAATGGTCAGTAAATAAGCATAGTTAAAAGATCGTCTTCTTTCCAAATAACAAGGACAGATAAAAAAAACTATAGTTATATTATATTATTTTATATAGTTATATTTATTAGTTGTTACTAGTTTGTTAGTTACTGTTTTAGTTAAGTTAAGCTGTGTTAGTTAAGTTAAGCAACAGCGGGGGCGGCGGATGGGTGACCGCTAGTGGCAAAAAAATCTTAAGCATTTCCGTGCTTCGGAGGACACGTAAAGCCGTCGGTCCCGGATGTTATCATAAGATATCAGTCGTTAAGCCATGTCGGAGGCCCTCGGGCGGTTTGAAAACTTCCGACCGGGTTGGCCATTAACCCCTCCACTAATCCGCATTGGAGCAGCGTGGTGGAGTATGCTCTAGGCCTCCTTAAGAGGAGAGACCCGTGCCCAGTAGTGGTCCATTAATGGGTTGAAGCCAGCCAGCCAGCCATATTTATTAGTTGTGTGTAGGTAAATACGAACGTCAAAAACCAAACTGATAAATGAGTAAAAAACATTTCTTAGTTTTTTCCGTAACAACAACATTTATTTACCCGTCCAAACGTTATCATGCCCACATTCTCAAATACCTTTTTCAACCTAGCGTGACCCCTGGAAGGGAGAGGACCTCGAAAATTCGCGCACGCCTCATTTTTCACGCACGCTATTTAACCTATACGACCTCTTTATCTATAATAAAGATAATATTATCAAGGCTCTTAAGTGAATCGAAAATCTATGTTTATTATCTTAAAAAGTTTCATCGAGTACAAAAAGACAACTAAAAATCATGGTGGTCCGTAGACTTCCGTGATACCAAAATTATCACCGACGCTTTTACGACCTAGAAGAAAACGTAAAGTGGAACTACCTTTTTTAATAGTTACAAATTAATACTTGACTACAATTTTATTAAATAAACGCACTAACTTAGTAAAATCCTATTCACTGTTGTAGGTATTGGAAACACTCACTTTAAATCTAATGGAAACTATAGTCAGTGTTTCCATTACATTGTTCCAATCCTTCGCAGAACGTATAAAATGTGTATTATATTAAATTGTTATATTGTGAAACCAAATAAACGACCATCAAAGTAATAAAAATTACATAATTTTGTACATAGTTTGAAATTATAAAAATATTTAATTTTAATATTTATTATAAATATTAATTTTTATATTTTTCATTCATTCATTGATAATGTGTGCGCAATAAATACATGAGATTGCGTCGCAGAAAGCTATTCGCAGTTGCAAGCTACAAATTAGTAGCAAATTATTGGTAGGTGAATCACCTGTTAGAGCATTAACCCCGATGAATGGTATCCCGGCCTGCGAGTTAGCTCCTGACATGTTTAATACATCCTTATACATCCAATCTTTGAATATAATCTATTTTGAAATAGGATTTCTAGCTTTGGCATGGCCATCACAAAGCAATAAAACATTTTCAGGAGAGATTTTAGTTACCGCTGTTAGTAAATATTCCTATCAAAATGAATGCCTACTATTAAGATTAAACGGGTTGGTATACTCTTCCGTTGTTCAGTCACAACTCACACCACAGTATTGGATTGCATTGAAAGATGGATATAGCTTACACTCCAGAACACTTTTAGTATGAAAGAGACTACCTAAGCTTACCTTACACTGAGTAAGTTACCCAATAAGTAACAAAACCAAGAACTACTAAACTTTTTTTGATTTCTACGTTACTAATAATATGTTGGAAATCGATGTTTTCAAATCATTAACGTCAAGCCAGAACTAGCTTGGGTGTATTCGGACGAAAGCTGAAGATGGCACCACCGTGCAAATTGTCTACTGCCATTTTGAGTACACATGGTGGCAAGGGTAACCGAGGACAACTATTGACTTGGCAGCCACCAGCGGGTACTCTTTAGACAGCCTTCGAGCTGAGCTGACGTCTAGAGTAGAAGAACATCGTTATTATGATGGCCGAGTGCATTGCACAACGTTAAATTTATGGAGAGTATAACTGTGTACTGGTGGACTGCGATCGAGTAGATATTGCGTGTGTTGGATCAGTCAGTCGCGCGGTATGCCGGAGTCAGCGAGAAGTGCACGTGGACTGTTTTTTATGCACATTGATACCCTTTGCGAAGAGTAGCACTCATGCGGCTGTAATGGTTCGCTTCTGATGGAATAGGTTTAGGTGCCAGTGATTGGCGGATTGATCACGCGGGTTTTGGTAAGCGCGGGAGGCGCGGGCAAGTTATGGAGCCGGGATGGCTGTAAGTGTGCAGTGGCGACGTGTAAATTATGGTTGGGTATCCTGAAAGTTGCACCGCGATGTAAATTCGATTTCACCTTGTTCCATTAGTAATGTGATGTTGTCAGCAGTGATCGCGTATTTAATACGTCTGTAACCTGTATGTAAAAAATATTTGTTGACTAATATTATTTAAACGCCCACAGTCTATTATATCTGGAGCACCTATTCCCGACATTTTATTATGTAAACACGGACTATTTACAGCAGATATTATATTATATTTTATTATAAAATATTATGTTTGAATCCTGTATCGATAACAAAGGCTATTATTTTTGAGATTAAAAAAAATATTAACTAGATTATCCCATTTCAATTTTATTGTTAGTTAAGAAAATCGAATGAATCTGCCAATTAAGGTTTTACTTTGAAAATAATCAGTGCAAATGCTCAGATAATTTAAGACTTGGCAAAGAAACTTGAGACAAGCATTCTAACTAACTAGGATGCCGGCTTTGCATCTAATTAATACCACTTTTAATAAGTTCGGCAAACTCAAGAGCCAATTAGACTAGTTACGTAACTATCTACTTACGTAAGCCAAGAATATTATTAATGTGTATTTTTAGGGTTTCGCAAATGAGAACTACATAAGATTTAGTCTTCTATTTGGCTATTACGCTATTTTCTTTCATTTATTTTGCGAAAACCGTTAAACGACTAGGCTGAAATACAAGCGTTCAAAATCTTGAGTACTTATAGTAAGCACCCGTGTAAAATAATTGCACACACCACCATGAGTTATGTTTCAGGTCAAAACAATCATTTAAATTATGGTACAAACATGAGTTCGGTGTCCCATAAAAGAAAAAAGAACTCAGGTTTTACAGATAAGAGTAATATATGGTTAGTCTAACAAAAATCCTACATAAAACTCCTCGGTTCTAAATTATCACAGGCAGTAAAAACTTGTATCTAATATGACACACTTTGACGACCTACCTACGAAATTGACGGAGATCTGATAAAGATTTTACCATTAGAATAACTTCAGAATAATCCGAATCCTATCATCTCTCAATCCCGCTGCACCGATCTGGTTTCATTTCCAATTATTTCACAGTTCAAGCGGCCCGTCTTTGGAACGCGCTTCTCGATAGAATCAGAAGACCCGCTGGTAAACTTGCTTTTAAAAAGAACCTCAGGACTTATATACTTTATATACGTATTTTTTGTATTTTTATATGTAAGTATTAATATGTATGTGTATCAACTTACCTTCCCGGACCGCCTTTCACGCATTTCTATTTTGGCCAATGGTTAGCTGGTAGAAAATGCATTAAGTATTAAGCTCGCCATTTGTACCGTAATATTTTATTGTGGTCAATAGAGGTTAAATAAATAACATAGAGTTTATGTTGTCAATTGGATGAAATCGAGTAATTTTTATTTTCTAGTATAAAGTATAAACTATTATACTTCTCTAAAAACGCTCTAGCACAGGCTTTATCTATACATTTTTTACTCGTAATTTGAATGAAACCAAAAACCTGCTTCATTCTAGAAACTAGTATATGGTTATTGCTATAGTGTCAAAATATTAATTCCTTGCCTATTGGCTAAACTTCAATACTCTTTTTATATCGCCTTCGTAATTTCCACTGCCCAAAGGTTGACTGATAGAGAATTCTTCTAGCATTTAGTCCACCTTTTGTTCCTATACATTATGTAAGATACAAAAAAGACTAAATAAATTAATTATTTATTTAACATATTACTATTAGTTCGTCAATAGTCTTCTCACGACGACATATCTTTTTCTTACAGCCTGTACGCTATAAGTGGCGCCCAACGTGGAACTAAGAACCGTGAATCGAGTTTTGTTTGCTATAAAAATTTAAAATCAACAATAATTATTTTATTTTTGTTGTATGCTTTTAATTGCTTACATTTGACATAAATTACACCTTTTTATTGGTATGCGTAACAAGTGCGTGACTAAATTCCCATCGGATTAAGTTTTTCTTAGCAATAGCTTATATGTATTGGCGCTAACTAATAAATAATGAAATAGTTTCCGAACGTGTTAAATTTACTCAAGCGATATAACCGTTGCGTGCTATAAGAACATGTATTAAACTTTTAGAAGAATTTTCTTAGCAACAGTTCTTAGCTAAATATAAACAAAGATATGAATGGAATTATTGCCAATATAGCGCTTAACGCTTCACACTCGTAGCCCCACACTAATATTCCCTATGTGTTAGGTGCCACGGACAATACACAATGACAAGAACACTCACACCGAGATTGAGAACTAAAATTCAAAATTATCATTCAAATTTTTGCCTCCCTGCGCATCGAACCCAGGATCCTTGGCGTGGCGATCCAACATGGTAACTATTGCGCCACACGGGTCGTCAAAGTATGCCTAAGATGCTGAACAATCAATTGTACGCTGTATGTCGTTAGTTTCCAGAATTCGATCCTTGTTAGCAACACTATGGAATAGTGTAATATTACAGGCTGAGTTTTTTTCGATTCTTGGCCAGGAAAAAAAAATTCAAAAATCTATTGATGCAATTGTATAAAACACAAAAAAATTTGTGGCAATGTCCTATACTTTGAAACCATCTAACCGTTGTGTCCCAAACTGGTTTCATTTGAAAGGAAATAATGCGACGATGGTTTGAAACCACTAAAAACAATGCATTAGGGACATTCGGTCCATTCAACATTAAGTCGATTTTCGACTTCTCCCATACAACAATTTTTAGCGTAGTAACACACGCCGGGTATCCACTAGTATTGCCTGGATGGCCTGCAAAGCGAGAGGTCCTGATTTCGATTCGTGACCGAGATAGACATTTATGTGACGAATAAATGTTTTATTTGACTAATGGACTACTTCTAGTGTTAAAAAATAATATTTTAAGCTTAAAAATCTTTGAAGTATTATTACTAGCGTATAGAACCGACACCGAACACCATGTATGTCCCAATGCATTGGCGCCACGTGGCTTCAATCTTCAATGGATTCGTTCGATTTTGAAAGGAGAACCGGGGCTCAATTTTGAAAATGGAACCCCTCGGGCGGGACACACATGTGTTCGAGATGTCTGTTCTATGACATTATACTTCAATGTTAAAAATAGGTAATAACATTTTTTCTAGCTTTTAATAAAATTAAGGTTAGTTTTATTCTGAAACTTCATTATTATTATAAAATGTACGTTCGTATACATACCATAATATATTTATGTATGTAGGTAATTTAATAAAATTAAACACGCTGGTCTCAGCACATATTAATGCAAACCACGACTTCAAAGCTACTTCTTAACTTGGATAGCAACTTAAAAGCTTCCATCTAAGTTGAAACTGCAGCAGTAACCGTCTATAACGGAGTTCGTAATATCTATGAGTGAACTCATAAAGCGAAGTAATGAAGATAGTTTAATCGTATAGCGGGTTTGATGGGTACTTTCTAAAATTGAAAATTGATTAAATTTTCTTGTTAAAACTATGTATCTTGTTCGATATACTTACTCTCAAGTAAAGTCGATATTGTTAAGTTTTTCATTAAGAAAGTCCTAGGTTTTTGTTGCCTTCACTGCTACGTAGGTCACTGAGTTTTTCTAGTATTTTAAGCAGCCGTAGCTGTCTACGACGTAGCGACCGAGCGGTGGCTGGCTTAAGCTTAAGCGTTATCAAAGTTGGTTAAGTTTAGACGAATGCAATATTCTATAGATTTTAAATGAATAGAACTATTCTATATATCTGTAATTTTTGAAGTTATACTTCTTTTGGCGCGATGGTGAAAAATGATGAGAGTGAATTTCTACGATGCGCGCGCACACCGACACCTAAATTCTACAACGTGAAGTTAGCTAAATTCTGTATTTTTTCTGTATGCAAAAAAGTTTTCATAGTATTTACCTCATTACAAACGATTTTATAATCGATTGAATTGATTCATAATAATCGATTGATGGAATATAATAATATATTTTATGTATTATTTGTTAATTATAATTATAATATTAATTTATTTCTTACATGTTTTCGTATTCCATACATATTAAAACTATGTAATATATTTAGAATTACCATTCAATCGTTACGCTAATTTTATTAAATTACATTTCGAATATTTTGACATCGATTAATCGATTGAAAACAAAGATGATTGTAATCCCTAATAATGTCATTTTGGTAACCATAGTATTTATAAATAACACCACTGTACTGTCATATTTGTCATCGATCTTTCATGTTTCTACGCGTGGTTTTTTGTATTTTTCTATTAAATATTTTCAGCGTACCTATTTGGAGTCCTATTTACTATTGAAACTCATCGACACGCACACAGTTATTTTAATTTACTGTTGTATTCGATTTCGTACTTGTGTTTTGGTGAATGTGTTTTCGCAGTTTCGCTACAATTTCTGGCAAACCAATACTATATGAATATGGACTACTTAATCGCCTGTTTTGTGACTGACAAAGGTTCAGAATAAGTCCTGAACACTGGATAACGTACCCTATACATCTTTAGAAGATCAGTAGTTTGCTGTGGCCATACTTACAATGAGTATGTTATGGTATCTTGATTGGGCAAGGTACCAACGAAATATAGCGCCTCCTGCACAACTAGACGAAATATTAATATAAATGATAACTAATAAAATCTCTTGAAATATGCAATAGCTTTTAATATACAACCTTTTTATGACATTCGTTTTGGGTAAAAACCATTTAAGTAGTAGATAGTATAATAGACACCCGCCAACTTAGTTTTAACCATTAAACTCGTAGATTCTATTGGCAAGTCACGTATTAATTTTGGGATTTTATTATAGAAATGTACACCAAGCCCTATGAAAGATCGTTGCACTTTACTTTGGCGGAACGAAGGCGTAATTAATTGATACATTCTTTTTGTTTGGCGATTATTAGTATCAAAATTTTGTTTATATTGCGTTTATATTCTTCCTTATAACAACTACATTATTAATTTATTAAGTTGGTTAACCTTAGCTGTGTGTTGTAATGTTTAGTTTGTACGATTCCCTAACATGAAATATTACATGTTTCTTCTGATGTATATAAATATTATTTACTAGGTTGATCCAAAAGTAACGATAGTAAAAATGATACACGTTCAAATAAAATAATATATTATTTTACAGTCTCCTAACTAATCAGTTCACATTCTCGGTAGTTATATTAAAATTACAACAAATTGAATTGCTTTAAATTGGGTTGGCATACGAATGATCCAAACGCACGCCTAATGATAAATAATCACTATCGGACGAACATGAATCATCAAAACTGCTCTCAGATTCCGTATCACACTCGTCTTTCAATTCTATAATAAATTTATCAATTTCCGCGTCTAAGCTTCCATCCATTTTACAAAACTTATCCTCAATATGTCGCACATGTTTTATACGCAGTCGGGTTTTTTGTATTTTTTAATTTTTTTGTGTGTAATAGACCTATCATTGATTCAGTTGGAAAAAATATTAGAACACGATTTCGTGAGCCATGACCACGTTTTATGCTATAATATGTACCTACGTTTGCCCAAAATTCTTCTGTATTTTCATTGAGCGACTCAGTTTCTTTTGTTTTTTGTATTTATAACACTATTTTCTATTTTAATTTTCAATATTATATTACATTGGTAGAAAATGCAAAAAATCGGGAGAAACGGTCGCTAAAACGGGATATCGGGAGACGATAACCAAAATCAGTAGATCTCCCGATAAATCGGGAACTTTTGCAACACTCGTCACTTGACAGCAAGTAATGCTAATCTAATGGGAAGGTAATGACAACTTGTCAGAGGTAAAATAACTGTGAACGGACTGTAGTAGTAAATAGTAATCGATACTTGTCTTTGGGACTAGGAGCACATTCTTTTTCTCTCCTTAATCTGTATTAAAGTTTAATGCCTGTCGGAAAATAAATTATTCTTCAACTGAACTGAATAAAATCTTTCATTCTCTCCCCCCCACAAAAACTGGTTTTACAGCATGGTATCGTAATAGTTCTCGTAATAGAACATAGATGGTGTTTTTACAATTGTAAAAACAGAAAAAAAAAGATTTACAATTGATTTGTTTTTGCAATTGTAAAAACACCATCTATGTTCTATTACGAGAACTATTACGATACATAGCAAAGTAATATTAGAATATACTACAAAATTAATCACAGATGGCGCTTAACACATATAGTTTGGCTATAGAGATTCGTAAATTAAATTATTTCAAAATATTATTTCATTTTTAGTATTGCTGTTTTTGAATATTGTATTTTGAACAATGTTTTTTTAATATTGTTTTTTGATTTTTTTTTCATGTCAAAGAAGTATAACTTCTCACGCGCGTACAAAAGTACACGCACCCTTTTTTTTCTTTATTTTATATTTATAGAGCGTTGTTTTGCAGGTGTGCAGTCAACGTGATGTGAAATTGTTACAACATATTTTGAGGTTAAATAAACAATATCGCTGACTTGCAGAAGCTGGCATAGTATTATAGTACCGAATAGTTTATAATCTTAATTGTTATTTATAATAATTATCAACAACTCAAACAAGAGTCTTCATAAACTCAAAGGTTGTATCCGTTGAACTGCAAGTTATTAAAGTTGCATTTCAACGTCGAGTTTGGTGAAGTTAATGCTGTTTACAGAAGCCCTGGTACAAATTGCTTTTTCATTGAAACTACACTAAGTAACATGGATGACATAGTTATTTATTACGCCCCTAATTTTTGTGAATATTATTAATATAAAATACGAGTACAATTATTGAAATATTGATCATAATTATATTTAATATATTAATATTATGAAAGTTAAAATTATGTATTGAATTCCCCCTTTTTAGGGTTCCGAAGAAAAATCAGAACCCTTATAGTTTCTTCATTCCGTCCGTTTGTTCGTCCGTCCGTTTGTCCGTCCGTCCGTCTGTCCGAAGCATAACACCGATAACATTAGTGTTAGAAAGCTGTAATTTGGCATGTATATACGTATTTACTAAAACTCCAAAATGGTAGAATAAAATATTGAAAAGTATTTTTACCGGGTACCTCTGCTACAGGTAACGTGGGGATGAATTTTTATTTCGTCGCGTAACGCATAGTGTGGAGTATCGTTGAAAAGGTCTCTCAAAAATATTAAAGGTCTGCTAAGATGATATTTCGATGCAGGGGTCCGTTTACGAAATATTTGGTTTTAAAGTGCTAATCTTGGTAAGCGTCAAGTGTGAGGGACGCTTGACCTGCCCTGCTAGCTAAACGATTGGAGTTGGACATGTGAAAAAATTCACAAAATCACATTATATGATGAATTTACAAGGAAAACTATCATGGCTATGTTAGCATAAGTAGTTAATAGTCGATAAACTTACTACTTTAGAACCCTACATTGGCCTGACACGCACTTGCCCGGCCGGCTTAATCATAAATCTTATAATTTACTTGGATTCTGGTTGACTTCAACCCATTAATGGCCCATTTCTGAGCACGGGTCTCCTGATCCCTTAAGGAGACCAAGAGTGTATTCCACCATCCAGCTCCAGTGCGGATTGGTGGAGGGATTAGTGTCCGATCCCAGTTGTGGAAGTTTTTATACTGCCCGAGGGCCTCCGACATAGCTTAACGACGGTTTTCTTATAATAATGAATATACGCATTAATAAACTCACAAAAATTACAGTCATAAAGGGTAGAACATGGAACTCACACACACTCGCACACAATCTTATCATAATTTACCTCAATAAGTTTGTAAAATATATTTAAATTTTTAAACTTATTTCATAGTCATTAAATATTTTACTATACATATATATCGGTGCAGCCTAAAATAAGTTCGTAATAATCGTTGAAATTAAGAAAAAGGGAACTGTCAAGAAGACAGACAGATTGAGAGTATCGCGAATCAAAGTAAACAACTAAATAATGTTGAATTGATAAAATCGGGTGTTATCAGGCAATAAACGGATAGTATCCTTGTGCCTGTCGAATTGTGTGTTTTATTTAGTATCCTGGCAGTCCTGACATATAATTACGCCCACAGAGAGAGATCTATGTTCATAGTACTTTGATACATGGTTTGCAGAGATGATCTGAGTTCACACCATAGAATACCTCCTTCTGCTAAATCAGAAGTGATGGAACAAACCTGCCCACAAATTGGAAAATAAATGAAGAACAATACAGTTTGTATGACATTTGAAATAAGCTTGAAGGAAAATTTTACATAGAGAAACGATATAAAATCAATCAAACATAAAGGAGATGATGAGATCATGGAGTGTGATAGCAAATCAAACATAACGGAGATGATGAGATCATGGAGTGTGATTACAAAGTTGGGCTTTATCTAAAAAACATGTTGGCACATTGGTACTTAGGACTAAAATCCGAGAAATAAATGGAAATGAGCGTTTGGTTTCAGGTTTTTCACAAAAGGAATGCAAGATAAATAGTCGCAGTGAATATGATGCTTGATATCATGAAACTAAGAGTAACCTATCTTAAATGTTTCAGCTAAGGAAAAACGGCGAGATTTGAATCTGTGTAGCTATTTGCTGCAAGTGTGGAGCGAGGCTGGTTTCTTTCAAATTGCAACGGGTTGTTGATGCTCCTGCCGGCGCTGTTGTGAGCGCTGTCTCGCGCTGATTACTGACATGCATGGTCGAGCCCCTACAGGATTGGCATAAAGCTTTCAGTCGTTAATATTTTATTTATTTCAGTACCGAATACACATTAATTAAGTAAAGAGAACTTTGTTAGGGTTGGTGAAAGATACAATTGTAATATGGTATTCTTCTGGTTCACAACACTATTAAATGTAGTGCAACCTGCGCAACAGAAAGATCAACCTACCCGTGCTGCTACGTATTAAGAGATATTCACAAGAGACTAAATGGTCATGGTCACTCTAGCATGAAACTTGTCCTTTACTACATTCTGTTTTTCATACGTGTTAAGATGGGCATGTAAAATCCTTGAATATAATATTGGCGTTTCCTACGTAGTTGAAACTCTTTAGCGCTTTTACTGCGAACTTCAATGATGGCGTATATGATTGCAGATTGTTGCAAAGTAGACTGAATGATAACTTAATATCTTTAATTGATGAGCAAGAGTAACTGCATATTTAAATAGTAACATTATTTCATTTCATGTTTTGCCTACATAACTTTTTGACAATATTTTGATAGGGGTTGGGTTATTATAAAATTGCCATCCCTATGATTTGATATGTCACATGTTTTGACGTAAGTATTAAAATCTGTCGAAGTGACAACTGACGACAAATATGATGAAAAATAAATTTTGAAATGTCATTCTCCTGTCGTGTTGACTACAGACCACTCTCTTACAGACTTACTCACTTTAAAAGAGTTGAATTTGAATATTATATTTGATTCGTACTACAAATAAAATTAGCGTTAGAATAAATGTGATAAGATATAATATTATTATTAGTATTTATGTTATGGGCCACGATGCCTGAAATAAAGATTTATTATTATTATTATTATTATTATTATAATGAATGCAGTAAAATAAGGTTGGATCCTAAATTCAAAAATCCATTTCAAATCATTGTGTTTCTTACTTTCGGTTTCGGTTTAAAGAATCTTTATTTCCCATAAGACATACAATGAAGTACAATGTCACTTAAAATGAGAAACTTAAATTTGTGAAGTATGGTTTTGTCGCGGTTTTGTTGCGGTCTTTCTCGCTAATAATCGGTGCCGTTTCTTAAATTCTAAAAAGGGCAAAATGTTGAAACAGGATTTGTTGGTATGATCACGAGATGAGTTGTTGATACGACGTCAAGCTTTGTATCTTTCTTTTTATTAACTAATGCAAAAGTAAATTGATTAATTGATGTGGTGCTGATGATTATTTGTTGATTGAATTGAAATTTAACGATGAATGAATAAACCACGCTGCGGACTAATCATATGTAGGGTTCTAACTTGTTATGTTATGAGATAAATTGTTTAACCAGTATGCTTAGTTGACTTCCTATTAAGCTTGGCTTAATAAGGGCTCTTTATCTGTAACAGCCGTGACTGTTTAAATTGTCTGAAGGTCAAACTATTAAAGTAGAAATCAATGCAGCATTTCGCATGATGGTGTTGAGGCAGTTGGGCCAACACAATGCTTAGTGACACTTGGGTTGGGAACGCAAAAAAAAAGGCGTGTCCTGTGTGAGAACGCTCGAGTGAGCATGTATGT
Organism: Thymelicus lineola; assembly: GCA_963932265.1. Lineage (NCBI taxonomy): Eukaryota > Metazoa > Arthropoda > Insecta > Lepidoptera > Hesperiidae > Thymelicus > Thymelicus lineola. The sequence continues at coordinate 9,472,548 of OZ010694.1, read as the reverse complement.
GGATCCGAGAGAGATCAGTGATATAATTGTACCAAGCAAAGTGATTAATTTGTTGATTTGAAAAAAATATGATGATGATGATCAACCTTCAGCCATTTTTCTGTATGTTGAACTGCGCCATTCAGTGTACAAATCCAGGTTGGATATTGCTTAAACTGTGTAAATGCTGGTTAGACAATAACAAAAAGTATCTTAATACTGGTTGATAAGAGCGGTTTAAAATATCTTAAAGGTGATTTTGATGTTATAATTTGATGTTATGTTGATTGTGGTTTATCTTTAAAACAAAAGTAGAGCAGTATATACGGAGACGAGAGGGTTAAACGCCCTTCCGTTAATTTATTGAGGAATGATTGAGTTTATTGAATATTGTTGATATGGGAGTTGTGAAATTTTATCGGGGATTACGAGCACACACAAAACATACACGCACATACACTTCCCTCACTTCATGAAGTCAGAATAGCCGAACGAAATACTGTGCTGATTTTGTCTTTACAGAATGATCACACGAGGACGTGTGAGCGTCAGCGATGGCCGCATCAGTGCGAGGAATGGACGAGATTGCGACGTACCAAATGATCAACGCGCGACGTAAAGAGTAAAACCGTGCAAATAATAATTTAGTAGTTCCGTGACAAAAGAAAGTGTTGTTATGGAGTTTCTTGCGCTGCTTCTTCTCCATAACGATAACACATTGCGAAGCAGTGGTAATGCTAAAAAATGAACTGATGCTATTTTTGCGGGATTTCGGGCAACAAAGAGCTTTGTTGTAACCTTTGGCAGTAAAGTAAAGGAAAGTTTATGAGAATGCCTGTAGGTCATGTACCAGTCGATGTTGATATTAATAATGATTTTGCTGGTGAATAAGATAAGATAAAGAAGACTCGAGTCAGTAACTTTGTAGCGCCAGTGGCAATTACGATCGAAGTGCGATTCGTGTTTTGCTCTGGTATGATATGTGTATGGTAGCAACGGAGATTGCTGGTTGGCTTTGAAAGCCATGGAGATTGAAGGACTTACTCGAGATCATTGAGAATGTTTGTTATTACTTTTGATAATTGAAGTTAACGACTAGGGTACGTGGCTCAGGATAATTATTCCAAATTCATAATTGTTCTTGGAGATCCTTGTTTATGTAACGTTTGTTAAATATGACGCGATTTAGTACGATTCACACACGAGGACGTGTGTCTTGTCAGTATGGCCGTATCGGTGCAGCCTAAAATAAGTTCGTAATAATCGTTGAAATTAAGAAAAAGGGAACTGTCAAGAAGACAGACAGATTGAGAGTATCGCGAATCAAAGTAAACAACTAAATAATGTTGAATTGATAAAATCGGGTGTTATCAGGCAATAAACGGATAGTATCCTTGTGCCTGTCGAATTGTGTGTTTTATTTAGTATCCTGGCAGTCCTGACATATAATTACGCCCACAGAGAGAGATCTATGTTCATAGTACTTTGATACATGGTTTGCAGAGATGATCTGAGTTCACACCATAGAATACCTCCTTCTGCTAAATATACAATAATCTTAATCACAAACAAAAGGAAAGTTGTATTTTTTCTTTCTAAAGCCAAACCATTCTTTAATTTTTCTCTCGTAAAACTCGAAATTTTTCTTATTCTGAATTTTAGCACGATTATTTTCTTGGCAGTTCTGACAGCCGCAGACTTGACTCTGTCCCTTGCCTCCCGAAGGAAAACACAGTTTTTGTTTTTGGTGGAGTGACAGCTGAAAAAGCGAAACGTAACTTCTTGTTATGGTTTTAAAAATAAATGAGAAACGAATGCTTAGAATTTTAGTATCATGATTTACTCGTACATCATTTATAAATGGAAACTTAATAATAAAAATCAACGATCTCTACGTATAAAGCAATATCAGCGACATGTCAAAAATCGAGGTTTACAGGAGAGAGTAATTAACGTTCAAACTGCTCTAGAAATAATTGTCTGTAAAATTATAAATATATTTTTTTTATAATGTTTTACTAGGTTTAGGGAGTTTTTAATTTTTAATATTTTTATATTTTACTGTAAAAACTGATAGGCGGCTGTTTCTACATTAAACTAACGTGCCAGACATATTATTATATGAGATGCTTCTTGACAAGAAAATAAAATTTTAAAAAAATTATAATATTATATTATTTTATCAGTTTCATCGATATAATTAATAAAATCTTATACTTGAGAAATGCATAAAGCATTATTAGTGGAGCTTGCATATTGCAACAATGACTTTAATCTTCTGGTAAGTTAGACAAGACCTCATTCGCACCGGATGGCGTGCATTTTTTAACGCCATACAAAGCGAAATGTATTACTTATCCGCATCTACGGCACCTATTCTTTGTAATTACTATATATATAATGAGAACAATATTGTTATTGTTCTCATATATAATATTGTACGATTTGTAAATCTAGAAAAATATATTTTTTAAAATTATGATATGATTTGTGCTTTCATCTCATCACATAATATTGTATAATATTATAATATCTCTCATGTTATTCATCGGCTAAAAGTAGCCTCATTAAAGGCACATTGTAGAAGTTACCAAAAATTTGGTTGTTGAATATAAATGATAGAAACTTTTCAATTTCCTTTTCACTGGCAGTAAGAATTTTTAATTATTTATATCGCGATGTCACGAGATCGCAAAAGTAGATTAGAGCTTGGTAATTAACATTTGAAATTTATGAACCATTTAGAAGTCCGTGCCAAAAAATAAGACTTCTGTCGTAACGCAGCTTCGTTGGCTGTATTCTTGAGAAATTGTTTAATTTTATTATTCTGTATGTTGTTTTAGACTACCGTTGTTATTGTTAAGGAAGACGCTACCGCAATTATGCTATTAAGATAAATTTGTATACAGATTCATTTGCGTAGTCGGAATATTTTAATTTCAAATTTTTATCATTAATTCTTTTTCCGGATGCATTTTTTAAAAATTTGAGTTGTTTTTGTTATAATCCAAATATCGCCATCGTCGTTATAGATTTTGCTTAAATACAGAATATTACTGTTATCCCTAAGAGAAAGCCATATTGTTAAGCTTTTTCGAGGTTACTAATGTGCTAATGATGCTTTGATACATTAGTTAACTCCAACAAAGGTTATAGGTAAAACGTTTATTTGAAGGACAATAATTATGTCATCTTGTAGAAAAGGTCCTCCGATAGAAGATACAATACATTTAAACATAGTGGAGGTTTGTACATTAGTGTCCCGCACAGCGAGGCCAGATAATGGCAAATTATGATCGGTAAAATACTTGCTTTGGTGAAGGAAAATCATGAGGATACCTACCATATAACCATATAACTTTTTAAACGGTTTTATTTAGCAAACCTTGTTTGTGTGGGTCAAATCTTGTAAGACTAATAGGGTATTCTACTATGTTTGAAAAAGTACTTCAAAATATTGATTTTCCTAATAAAAAGCCACAAAAAAATATATTCGGGCAAAATTATCACGCTTTCTTGCCATAAAATTAAATTAAATTTTAAACCTTTTTTATTCCCGCGAAAACGCTGTCATCATTTTGGTGACGTAATAGTGGTAAAAACAACAATCGTGTATGTACCGACCGGCACACGTAGCAGAGCTGTTTACACTGAACTGACAGTTACAGAGTACTTTATCGCTATGCTGACAGTTTCTTATTGCCTGTATGACGTCACACCGTGGCGGCTCGTGTTTTAGGTCACGTGATATAAAGGTTACAAATTACGACTTTTAATTTTAATATAATAAAATAATAATGTGCTTTTATGACTCAAAATCAAAATATTTAAGTATATTTCTACATAAATTTTAATTTTTATCAAATTTCATAGTTTATTTTTAACTGACGAAAGTACCCTATTAGACCTACTTCCTCTTATCCAAAGAAGTACATTTATGCTACTGCTGTAGTTCTGAATCATAACTTGAAACTACACAAAGATTTGGCTCCAGGCGTAGGAAAACCTTAACGGTTAACAGCGGTCATGTATTTAGTTTTTAATATCTTGTTTAGAATGGTTACACAGATTGTGAAGTCTTATAACCCGCATCAGAATGGCCGATCATGGCAATGGATTACGGTCTCTACGCTTCACATTAGAAGAAACCAGATGCCAGCTAGTAGTAGAAAAACTATTGGTTACATCCATGAATGCATCAAAATATACATATATAAATCTTGATATAGCTATGAATAACACGGTTAAAGAAAGATATTTCCGTGTCTATTGTTGTAAAATGTATTCTTGCTTTACTCGCAGCGTATTCGATATTGCTCCAACAATCCTGGGATAACGAACAATCACTTCGTTCAGTCTTCACCTATTTCGCCAGTGTGTTTCTACAGAAATATGGAGCTTTATTTTATTTTCTTTCCACACAGCGGCTGGCTAGGTATGGTTTGATGTAGATACAATTTTGTGGCGTATTTACAGTTGAGTGTTTTATGAACTTTTGTTGTAATCATTGAAAGGAATTAACATGTTTCTACATTTGTTAGTATACTGATAATTTACGAGTAGATTTGTATTTAACCCTAATAGAAGGTTCTTAAGTAATATTGCTCGTATTTTTATTTTACCGTGAAGGCTACCTGGCTAGTTACCACCATCCGTGTAAACTGGGATTACGTTCCATCGATTGAGTTCTTGGAAATGCCAGTAAGGAAGGTTTCTCTTACTAATGTTTCTAAGGTGCGAAAAGATGTACTTCAAAATCCAAGTATATATCTCATATGAAATAACCACTTCCCATCAAATTAGGCATCCTTGTTTACCGGCTGTTAACAAAAAAAAACAAGATAGTCATAAATCAACGGTGGCATACAAGCTAGGTCCGTATTCAAAATAGTTTTACACTCATAAAACACTAATGAAATTGTAATTTTAATTTTGAATTTCAAATACGCTTTGTAAGAGTCGAAAGATTTTTTCCCTTTTAAACAAACGGTTGAATAAAACATAAAGATTCTTTTAATACTTTATACTGCTTTGTGGGGCTTCAGTTCAAATAAAAGTATTTTTCAGAGATTCACTCCGGACATGGTACTTATGTAGCTATTTGAAATTAATATTACTTTTTTGTGTATTATGTTACGCGTACGCTGTATTTTTGTTCATCGTGTAAAAGTGGCTGGCTTCAATTCATTAGCTTGCTATTTTATGGCAATCCACGCTGCTCTTCTTAGTTCTACTAGGACTAATACTCACTAAAATTTCAGCAGAAAAAGGAAGAAAAGTATCGTCTAGCTTTTTTAAGTTATCGACTGAGTCAAGCACTAGTCTCGGTCTCGGTCTTGTGTGTAGATGTAGGTAGACCTACCTACGCGAAAGTTGGTTGAACGTGATTTCGTATACGTACATTACCGTGAGTTATTCGCGTCCATTGGTTAAAAGGTCCTTGGGCACGCATAATGAAAGACGAAGCAATAGGCGTCGTCCATACAGAAGGGATGTTGACAACGAAATGATTAATACCTGGCTTGTGACGGAATGTTCGATGATAGAAAGGGGAAGGCGAAATCAAGTCATGTAATTCCTGCACACAGTCTCCAAAATGTATACACAATATCTACTATACTAGGTCAAGGAGTTTACTTTTACTCAAACATGGATGTTGCATCTCATATAAAACAACATAGCCTATCAAACTTTCTTATCTTATTATTTAATTTGCTTTAAGATTTGGTTAACATATTGAATTTGAGACGGGAGCGCCAAGCCATCTGACTATATTTATTCCCTACAATCATTTAAGCTCAATTTGCTTCATCGGAATTTTCAAGGAATCGAGAAATCGGATGGAATTACTCGACTCAATATACAAGCGGTAGCGATGTTGAATCCGAATATTATATTCTTACTACATGAACAAAATTTTAGTTCAAAGTAATAATATTTTAAAGCATATAGCAAAAGAATACAACACTTTTATAAACGAAAATTTTAACTGATTCTTGACTGAAATCTCACCGTTCTTCTCCGTTATAGGTTATTATTTTGCATCTATCTATTATATTTTACCTCCTATTTTTTTTCCTCTTGCAGCTCCTCATCACACACTGGTCTCTCCATATTCTGCGCCTTGCCTTCCTAGTCTCTGTCTATTGGGTTACACAACTTGTTTTGTTTTCTGCTTAAAGCATGTTTGACTTAGTAACACTTCAGAATCTCTAAATCTATAGCATATTTATGTATATATTGCTTTAATCAAAATAATAAAACTATACTCCGGCTTGACAAGTATAAGTATTTGAATATAATTTGGACAGCACAAGTTTTGGACCGTAGCGGTAGCATAAATATTTTTAAAGAAAAAGTTTTAGTAAACTTTGTAAATTTACTATAGGAACATTACAACTGATAGATTTAAAATTGCTCTACCTAATAAAAATTAATAATTTTACCATCTTCTTTTACTTGGATCAACGTCGTAATCTTTCAGAGTACTACTATCGACAAAAGCCAACCTTCCTAATAGATTTATAGGAGAACCTGATTTAGAGGAAATTTTTATTTACAGAAACAAAATATACTTACATTCCAGCGTCTATTAGATTAACGCCAGGCGTCTGCTGTTCCAATTCCAGATATTGGAATTGCTTTTTTAAGAAACGTACAAGATCAAATATGTACTTTCGTATTTAAGATTTTGCCTTCAAACAATTATACAAACATTTCTATTGTGAATATTTTCTTATGAAGATGAAGGAGTAGAAATTCTTTGATATTTTTTATGAAACGAATACAATGCGGTTATGGGTAGGTATTGGAGCAATAAAAAAGGCTATAAAAGTCAAACAATATGTAACCCTATCACGCATTTCTGATGGTTCATTTCTAAAGGATGATTCTTGACTGGTTTAATATTTAATAGTTAACTAGTGCATGCATACTGAATGAGTCACTCGAAAACATTTCCTTACAAACACCACAATATCTTAGCTGACAGACGACACGTCGGCAATTAGTCGTTAATATTACAGTCGAGTAAATTAGCAACGCTAATGTGATGCGGTTGCTTCGAAGCAATATCGAGCCTTGTAGATACACTCCACTCTACTATATAATGTATGTAAGACCATCAGGACTGGTATATGTAGGTAGATACATATATAGGTTTGCAGAACACGTCCCAGCTTTTAGTGCGAACAAACATTACTTATACGGCATCCGGCGCGTTGACCCCAAGCCGGAACATATAAGATCTAATACAATGTAAATATTGTTTTCTAGTAAAATAAAACTATAAAACAATGTCTGATTCAGATGTTCGGCGATGAAAATTAGATGAAAAAATCTAGGTAGGTACTACTTTTTTTTGACCTGTCTTATTTAGTAAACAAGCTTAGGGTTTATATGTCATAATTTGTAATTTTAAAATAATATCACTTAATGCTAAAACGAAGAAGTTAAAACTCCAGATAAATATATATTAAATATATTATCATAGACCTTACAATAATATTAATTCACAAACAACACTGATTATTTTATTAAAGTTTTTAGTACAAAAATCTCGCTTTTTACTCTAAAGGTCTCTTTCTATCTTTGCTTTAAATAATCTAGCACCACTAAATCAATATCACTAATTTATTCCTTAATCCGTCCCGTCCATAATAAATCAATTTATTACATTTCTCGGCCATTCCAATCACCTTCCCTCTGTTATTACTTTTATAACGAGGTAATTTCTCTAATAACTTGTAAAACTACGTTTCCTGATTGTAATGACACGTCAACCGTGTTCGATAAAATGTGACAAGTTTATTTTACACCAAGGCTTTTTAAAGCCAATTATGCAATTAAAAGTACTTAAGTGTTCGCATTTTGTATGCTAATAACGAGTCAATTAAAGCGAAGCTTTGTGAGTTTTGCACCTGGAAAATGTATGATTAATGTACCTTACTCGTAAATAACTTGTGATAGGAAAAGAACAAGCTTAGTTCACCTTGATTTAACATTTGTTTTTAACTGTCCTATTTTGTTTGATGTAGCTGCTTATGGTCTAGCACATAATGCCTGAATTCCAATTGTGAGGCGTTATATAGGAGTCTTATAGGAGTCATGTTGGAATTCGCCGGCTTTGTACTTGTACCACTTATCTCGATGGCACTACTTCATTCATAAGAACCGTAAGTAGCAAGATCATCCTCCTCTTAAAGATTTAATAGCAGATTCCTCATTTTCTTATTAGGCAGCATGTGACTGGTATTAACATAAATGTATGTAGCAGCAGTATTTATTTATAATTAGATAATCCTTGTTTTTGGGTCATGACGTTTATGGACTAAGTAACATTAAGAACGCTTTAATATGCTCCAAATGTTGCTAACAACCATCTCAAAACTTTGAAACAAAATAAAACCGCATCAAAATCGATCCATTTGTTTCGCTACGATGCCACAATCAGGCACATACACTAACAGACCAAAACCCAGACAGACATATGCAAAAAATTAACACTATAAGTAAGTAATCAGCCATATATGCCGATAGATACTATAATAATTTTAATGACTTTATTAATCAATACAAAGCGTGATATTTTGTTTATAATGTCCATATTCCATTAGCTTACACGATTCGTGCTGATAACATCATCATATTCCATCAATTCTCATGAAATGTCGTCGGCACGTGACTAATGTTATGCTCATTGTGATAGTGTTGAGAAATTATGTAATTATGAGTAGATTTAGGTACAATATCGCTGTTTGTAGAGCATACGAAACGAGAATTATTTACATGATTGACTGTAAAATGAATTTCCAAAATCTTTAATTTCAGTTTCATGCTAGTGTAGTTTTCAGAACAGAGATGTTAGTACTGTTGTGTTTTTATTTTTAACCGACATCAAAAAGGAGGTTTTCAATTCGGTTGATTTTTTTATCTATATCTTCAACATTACTACTACGAGTAGTATGTACTAAGTCTTCTGTGACAGTACCTAAAGGTATTTCTAGATACTTATTTCTAGATAGTGCTTATAGATTGGTCCCATATTTATCAAAAATTCAGTTTTGATGAGGAATCAGAGAACGTTTCAAATATTTTTACACCACAGAAGTCATAATAGTACATAATTGTATTATACATAATTATACAATTTTATTAGTATGTTCTAAAGACTGAAGATCTCGACAAAACTGCACTAAGAATTGGGAACAATGATATGACGAATGTAACATTCATGATTTCAAATTAACAAGAGTTCTACAAAATAATATTTGTGTTTATCTATAACTAGGAAATTGCCCTCGCTTCGCTTCGGGAAAGATAGTAAAAAAGAAATTACACGTATATAATATAGTCTATGTCACACGGGGTTAGTGTAGCTTCTCAACAGTGAAAGAATTTTTCAAATCGGTTCAAGCCTTTTCAATGCAAACAAACAATCAAATCTTTCCTCTTTATAATATTAGTATCAATGATATTATATGTATAAAAAGAGGTAGATATGCCAAGACGGCACTGAAATTACGTCAGTTGAATTTAGTCAAGTATAGCGATTTTAATTCAGACAGTTGAAAGCTGCCTCTGAGTGAGGCCGTCTAGCTATCTTTTTCACTATTATGGTTTTAGTAGTGCCATCCCTTTTACATAATTTACCAATATAATAGTGATTGGTGTAGTGAAACAAAAGATAAACGTGTGTGTGTTGTAGCTCGGTTGGAACAGATTTTTTAGTTGATTTGTAAGGGCATAACGTATCTATAATTTAATATCATTGATTATTATAGATAAAATCGTCTCTTGCACAATATCACTCTTGAGTGACTCTTTGTACAACAAGGTAACGTTTACTCACTAAAAACAGACACTAAGCATATCGTGTTAGTTTGACCATCGGATCGGAACACTGACCCGCTCCTCTATTTGAATAGGTTCTTTGTTCGGGGTCTTTCAATTCAAACTTTGTTTTCTAAGGAGATGTTCACGAGGTAAAAATATTGTAGTCTTTTTATCTTTACTAATATCAAGTCAGGCGAAGAAAGTACCCAAAAACAATATCTACAAACCTTTGTTCAAGAACAACTTGCAGACGAATTATGTATTATATTTTTTACCACTAAGCACAAAAACTAAGTATTACAATTTATATTGCGAAGTTGCGGCGGTACTTCACACCGAGGCAACTGTTAACCTTATACAAAGCTCAGGTTAGGCCATGTGTGGAGTACTGTTCTCACATTTGGGCAGGTGCAGCCAAATGTCACCTTTCTGCTTTGGATTCGATGGAGAGGCGTGCGAAGAGGCTCATTGGTGACCCAGATCTGGTTAAGACCAATCTGCAAAGTCTCGAGCACAGGCGCAGAGTGGCCAGCCTCTCGGTTTTCTATATGGCACATTTTGGAGAGTGTGCGCAGGAATTATTTGAATTAATTCCCCCTTCCCCGTTCCTCCATCGAACGACACGACGCACGGCGGGTATCCACCCTTTCGTGGTAGACATCCCGCCGGTACGGACGAGGCGGTTTGCATCGTCATTCATTATGCGCACCGCGAAGAATTGGAATAGCTTGCCTGCGTCTGGGTTCCCACCCACGTATGACGTGGATGACTTCAAGAAAAGAGTGAATAGGCTTTTATTAAGTTAATGCGCTCACCATCTTGGACCATATCTTCATTTACCATCAGGTGGGATTATAGTCAAGCATTAACTTATTTTAAGTAAAAAAAAAACATTCCTAACTAGTATAAGCCGTGAATAGCATGAACTTATAATTATAATTATTTTTTGTATTTTTTTTAAATGGTGTTCTTATTACTTAGAATTGAATATCGAATGCCTTAGATATAGTGAAAAGTTACAGTAGGTATTCAGACCAAAAGATAAAATAAACTTAGTTTAACTTATCATAATATAATACACAATACGTTCGGTGATAGTTTTATCTTTCACATTATCTACCTCGGCCAACAAATAAAACACCGATTTAGCATTGCTACAGAGTTGTCAATATAACGCATATTGCAGTAATAATAGCTATTAATTATAACCTAATTCTGCCCCATTCGCTCATTCAAGTTATAACCTAAATTATCTCTAATCTCTCCCAAATTTAGTGCCAATTTATCTCCAATTAAACGTAGCAGGTTCGCATTTCTCTCATTAGCGCTAAATTTATTGATGGTAACATAACACTGCAGAAGCGCAGATGAATTGCTTGAAGACATAATTATAGATGTATATGCTTCTTCCAAATTGCCTGTTATTTAATACTAGTTGATCCAACAGACGTTGTCCTGACAATTTTTTTTATTAATTTACTGTTCCTCACATTGAATAAATTTCGCGATGACTTCTTTTCAGTATTTCTGATTTCTTGGGTTATCACCTAAGGTCCAGTAATGTTTTTCTCTTTATTATAGATAGTTAACGTACTAATTCTCGCTAAATTTAAAATAGTTAAATTAAGCTAAACATTTAATAAGAACTGGACTTTAAATCGCTTTGATGTTGGTTATAGAATAGATGTATTGTACTTGGTATGCAGTAGAGAAACCAGATTAGCCGTTACCAAGACGATAAAAATAAGTATTTAATTCGGTGAAAGAGAATAGTCGATTCGCACGAATTTAAAACGGTCGAATTTAGTCATACTTAATTTATTTTCGTGTTGTTATAAAACTTAAACATACGTTACTACAATTACACAAGTAAAATAACAAGTTTCAGAATATACAGGTCTATGTAAACTGAAGCAACAGTATTACAGTAATGATTGATAGCGCATATGAAATCATGTTCACTAAACCACCAGTCGTAACTAAACATTGTTGATACAAGTCGCGACACGTACAAACAAAGCCTTTCTCATCGTCCCTTCAACGCCAAATTGAGTTGCCCAACAGAGTTAATAAAGAGGCTGGAACGTGGTTCGAATGAGAATCGTGAAATAATAGCGCTCACTTAGACATAAAGTAAGTGGGACTAAAAAGCCCTAAGGGTCCAGCTTTTGTTCGACAAATGGTTATTAAATAGCCTCCTTAATCGTTAAATGTCGGATTTATGGCATTCGTGATAAGCAATCGGGTCCTTTCAGTAGGGATTTAACCTGTTTGACAATTAGAGACCTCGGATTAAGGGCTCGTATACACGGGGTTTTAGTTTTAGTTTTAGTAGGAATTTGTAAATAATTTTAAACAGTTTAAGATGTTCGGGAAATTATAATTACCCAGTAGGGCAAAATTGTTAGAAATTATGAAGTGTACCACAATTTGTGAGGAGAAATTTTGAAAATGACATCACTATCGCTAAACTAATCATATTAATAACTAGCTGTTACCCGACTTCGTCCGCGTGGTATTTATAAAAAAAATATTTTTCAGTTCGCAGAGTTGAAATATAGAATAAATATACTATAATGTATGCAACTTCCCTATTTGAATCGAATGTTATAAATTTTTTCATTGGTCCTATTTTTTTCTAAAACTATTTTTTTTCTAAAATAAAAGTAGCCCTGCCGTATGTTACTCCTTGTTACATCAGCTATTTGCCAGTGAAAGTCCCGTCAAAATCGGTCCGGCCATTTCAGAGATTAGCCAGAACAAACAGACAGACAAACAAAAAAAGAAAATGTGTGCAATTCACACGTGGTAGAATGAAAATGCATTAAATCGAATCTTAAAGCAATAAATCGAAGCGCCATCTATGAATACAACTTAGCACTTTTTAAAAATCTATCTAGCAATAAAACGAATGTTCTATCTTACTCCTCACGCCATCTATGAATACAATTTAGCATTTTTACTGTCTGTATAATCGGTTGGTCAATCGACAGAATGAAAGAATGAAATTCTTATTTTTTGTTGATAAATTCTTTGAAAATATTTAAAAGAGCATTTGAAAGTATTTAAAAACAGTATAAAAATAAAACTAAAAAAAAATAAAACTAAAAAAAAACAATACTGAGAGACGCGAACCTGCGCATCAGGTATTGTTTATCTACGTCCTGACCATTGAGCTACGGAGGAGTTAAGTTGAAAGTCGAAATTAGCGGTTATATTATATAGGTAAGAACCTGTCGTTGCATCCGGTTTCAAATCACTAACGATTCTAAAGAAGTTTAACTTCAAAATTATAAAAAAAATTGTTTTGATACATATATTATTATGTACCGTGTATACATCCAGATGCACTTTGTAAAAAGTGGTTATTTTAACACTCCAATTTAATTTATTTGTATAGATACGGTAGTACTATCATAGCTTATGAATGATACTCTAATTTACGCTTGTGTAAAAGGACCTTAATAGCCATAAATCTGCGAGGATTAAGAGAAGATATAACGCAAGGAAATTGGCCTTTTATATGCGCATAATTTTTATTATTTGGTAAAATGTGACATCTCATAGAGATTAAAATGTCAGCCCTTTTGGCTATAATAAAATAACGATTTTAGTGTAAGATTTAATGTAATTTATAGGTAATGAAATTCCGTCTTTAGGTTCCTTACCACAAACGAAAAAAACGGAAATCTTAAAGGATACACTCGATTGTCCATCTATCTCTCTGTCATTTTCTCAGAAACGCATGGAGATATCAAGTCGATATTAATATCTAATACTCAAGTCCACAATCCCTTCAAGCTGTGAAAATAACAAGCTTCTAACTGAATGCAATCATAAGATACGGCCTTTTATGTCGTATTTTTAGAGCTATTTTAGTACTGTCGAGGGAATCTTAACTTATAGGGTACGTCCCTTTAATCAAGAATTATGAATGTAGACATGAAGCAATCTTAACTATACCAAAAGTAAAGGAAAAAATTCGAAAACCGATTTTTTTTTGTTATAGTCCAAAATAGATACTTTTACTTATTGGCAATTGGTAAGTTGATCGCAACTTATGTCGATGTATGGGGACGACAGTTTTCCAACAGCAAAGTTAAGTTTGTTACTCAATTCAATTTGTTATCAGCAATGTTCAGTTTTCCAAATTGGTACGGAACTCGGTGCGCAAGTCCGACTCGCACTTGTCGGTTTCATTTTGTTACATTTCTATATTTTTCACTCATTACTTGGTCATTAAATGCATGTACGTTTTTTTATCTACTTCTCATCACATCATATCATCATCATCATCGCAGGAACTACCGTAAATCGTATTTTGTTTGTTTATTTACTTTGTTTCGGACAATTTTTTAGAAGCATTTAAAGTTATAATTTTATTTAACCAAAATTGCACATAATATTGACAACGAAATGAAATGAAATTAAATGAAATAAGTTTTTATTCGAAGTAGGTTTTTTACAAACACTTTTCGAAAGTCACTTCTTCAACACGACTCATATTAGATCTGGAATTCCCAACATTTTACTCTTTGCGCCTCACCCAATTTTCTGCTACAATAACATGTCACCCTTAACTTAACTTAACTTAACCCTTAACTCCAACAAATGCTGTGCGCCTAATAGACGCACGTACCAACCACCTTCATCATATAGCTTTTTGGTTGGCGCATCGTAAAAATTTTACTCTCATATTTTTTTCCAAACGCCCCATAAGGTGTAACTTCAAAATGAAGAAAATTCTTATTCAGAAACAAGACAGAAATGTGTCTACTAGAGACATGAATATTTATAAAATTTGCAGCTTAGATTAGACAATTTATGCAACAATAATTTAAAAATTAGGAATTTTATAAAAGCACAGAAGACACATAACAGTATATAACAGTAGTAAAGGTGCAAAATTATATTACAATATTACAATATAACAATGAACGTTAAATTGTCTTGCGAAACATAACTTTAAATCGAACGTCATTTAGTTTAAAAGAAGTATATAAATTGTAAAAGTAGTGTAACTGTATAGTTTAAGCGACACGTTGATTTACACGCTATTGTGTCGTGCAGCCATTAGGTTGTCGGTGAAGATATATTGTACCCGATGCAGAGATGTAGGGCGAATGTGGGACGTTTATTATGTAGTTTCGAAAATGCTTCGCTGCAATCAATTAAAAGGTAGCATGGCTAGCACCGGTTTTACCTTACAATTGATAAGATCTATTGCCTGGGTGGCATAAAAAATACGTCTGAAAATACTTTTATCATATCGTACATGTAATTTAAAAACACAGGAAGATTTTGGCAATTATTATGTAATAGATTCTTGTAGTAAAGACTATAGTCAAATTATTCTCCAGTATTAATCTTGTACTTAGTTTCGCACTTTATTGGTTTTCTCATGTAACTGAGATGCGCTCTAAGTACATTAATTAGTTGAGTAAACTCCGGTGTTTCATAATGATCAGGCGTGGCTTCAGCCGAGGCGTTCGCTAACGGGCTTCACTTAATTGGGTAATTTTACGGCAATAATTATCATTTATTTGTTCTTTTGAATAAGACGCTCCAAAGAGGCTCCACAAAATCGCGAGAAAATGTTTTTTGCAGCAAATAGCGGCACTACTTAATTTCAATAAATAAAATATTCTGTGACTCGAAAATCGCTGCAGGATGACATTGCATTGTTGTATTGTTCGAAATTTGAATAGCCATTATTATTTGATTATTACAATCACAGTATTATTGCTCCTATGCGTAAGTGTTAATACTACTTAAATTGATAAAGTCTACGCTCGGTGCTAACACTCATTTTAAGTGTTGAACTGTTTATCTTTCAACTACAAAAATATGCGTTACTGGGCGTATTTATTAGTGCAACAGATCCCATAACTATGACTTTTAGATTTTTTTACTGTGTTGGATATTCTAGTAGGAAAAAAACATTTTTTATATTTATTTCCATGTACCGCACTTGTATCTAGGCTTCCTATATTCATCCCTTTCTCCCAGGCACACTCGTAAATTATTGCTGTTTCGCTCTCGCCAATGTAAACAGTATTAGTTAATATTTAGTAGTCGGATAGACCCTGCGCCGCACCGCACGCAAAACTTGCTTTCGATACGTTTGCAACTCAATGCATATAGCCGCTAAGAAAACCTATTAATTTAGAAAATTATAAAAAACGCAAAATTGCGGATTTTAGTTTTATTGCGGATGTTGGTAGTAGATTTCTACCAGCAATCAGTTTTTACACCAGAATGTTTGACTTTTAGTCTGGAATCGTTAACCTTAAATACCTTTTGGGGTTACACATTGGTTCACAAGTTAAAAAAACTAATAAAATTTGAAATAAAAACACAAACATTTTTGTGTATAGTTAGATACCAGGCCATAGGTTTTTGAAGTGAAGTGAGGACGCTTATTAGTTCAAAATAAAATGAAATCGCGAGCTAATGCACAGTTCATTTTAATTCGCATGTTTATCGCGGGAAGTTTCAACAGTTAATTCTCCCAACTACAAAGGCTGTACCACCCAACTAGGAGTTTACGTTAAACAAGTATTGGATAATGCACTTTCATACAAACCCCTATAACTCAAACTAAGTTTATTATATTTCTCTTTTGATTAAAGAGTGCTTTTATATTAAATACTGCTTCCTTAAAGTTGCACAACAAAGTAACACATAATATTAATTTACCCACACTTGCAAACCCTATAATAAGGATTCCCTTTATTGCAGATGGCAATACAGATCAATATTTTGTCTGTCACATATCTTAATTTTGTGCCCTAGTCGGGAATCCAACGTAGGAGCTCTCACCTACTCGGCAACATCACCTGCCCTGTAGGTAAAGCTCCATTACTTTATGCTGGCACATTCACGGTATTCGCTCTAAAATAATTTATCATACAGTATGTTTAAAAAAGTTTTAAATATTTTTATAATCAGAAATATAGAAATATGATTTTGAATTTGAATTTAATCCTGCCTTTATTTTATTAAAAGCTCTACCTGAAGCCAGCTTTCGGTAACCAATCTATACTTACATACCAATGATATTTAAAAAAACATAGATACGCCATGCCCATACAAATCAACCAAAAAATCTGTTCCGAAAAGAGCTACAACACACATGCGTTTATCTTTTGTTTCACTACACCAATCACACTACAATAATCATACAATAATACACGAAGGCATTATAACGTTGTATGTCAAATCTCAAATACTTCTACAACAACAAAAGCGTGCCTATCGTCTTGTATTGACAGAGCGACTACGAACAGACGTGGTCAAGTGACCGCTCTTACGATCTTCATCTTCGGCGCGCTAGTGTCATATCTCTTTTTTACTTATAATATCATTGTTATACACATATATTTACTATACATACTTGTAGATTGCATATTATTTTCCCGCTTTGTTCAATCCAAACAAGTGAAAGTTCCAACATAACCCTTCCCTCGATACAATTACACTCCTCGCTTACAGTTGATATTACTCGTGATCCTTATTTAAGACAATCCTCTCGTATATTTACATAATTATTCTCGCAATACAACACCGGAGTAAGGAATAGCACGAGTGAAATTGTAAGTCTGTCAGACTCACTGGATGGCTGCATTATTTATAAGTCCTTTCTCTCCTTGCCGATTTAATTTAATTTTTATTTTACTGTAATTTTTTCTGGCAATGCTTAAATCTTTATTTTTACATTATTACGTTTAATTTATTTTTTAATACTAAAAATTAGTAGGTACTGTTTCTATAACATGAACAAAACTATTCAAGATCTGTAAAAAACTGCTTACAAGATTTAAACCTGGACCCCATAATACGATCAAGATCCATCTCTCGATATCAAAGATCGATTTCCTAGCCACTATTAGTCCTACTGATATTATAAATGTAAAATTTTGTATGGACGTGGAAAATAAAGACGGTAATTGGAGGAAAAGTGACCTGAAACAAAACATCCATGTTTGTACGGATGTGCTCTATAGACTTTGAAACCATTCAACCGATGTGCCCCTAACTAATTTCGTTTGTAAGGCAGAACGCGAAGATGGTTTTAAACCGCTAAAACAATGCATTACGCACATTCCGATATCTGTCCATTCGTGACGTCGATTTTCCACTTTACCCATAATTTTTTTCAACGTAGGAGCACACGCCGGGATCCTTATATAAAGGATAGGTACCTTTCTGTGAAGACGAAACTTCATCTTCTCACGAATATGTTTGCGTTGAAAAAGTTTTCAGGGTTCTGTTGTCATTATTTATTCCTTACTGCATTTCCAATGTTCACTTGCGAAATTATTTTGGAGTACATTCGAATGGTTCGGCGCAGTGACACACGGTTGTAACGGATGTTAAGCTATTGTTTAGTAAGCTATAGTATTGAAATAATGTAAGCTGTTTATAATACGTAATGCTTCGCTTGCTGGTTCTATGTATATGGTTTATGGTGATCCATATTTCAAGAATTTATATAAATAAATATACATATAGTTTTCTATAGGCCACAACAGTATTTCCTGTGTCGCAGGTGGAATAGACACACAATACCACACATGACATAAAAACGTATAAGTATCTGTCTCAAACGTATAAATATCTACCCTGGAAATCAAACCCGGGATCCTTGGGGTCCGATCAATGGTCGTCAAATGATTTTATGCCTTTATGATTTTTAGCTTTCTTCTTGACAATTAACACCTTGAAGATGACATTGCTTTTACGGCATTTTGTCAGAAAAAATAAAAAGTAACATACGTCACAAGGTGACGTCACGCTGACCTGAATCATGCTCAGTGTTGCCAACTCGGTTTTCGGGCTAAACACAGTTTTAAAAAGGGCTAGATTCGTTCTTGAAAATAGGGGCTATTGCTTAATTAACAGAGGTGAGGGCGAAAAAAAAGGTCGTCAGACGCTCTACAAGTATGATAATGGTTATTTTTTCGATATTTTTCACTACCTAAATTGGTTTTTTCGATCGATTGCATCAAATAGTTCCTGGAAAACCTGAATTTATCCCTTTTTTTTCAAGATGGCGGAAATTGATTTTGGGGCTAGAAATTGGGCTAGGTGCTAAAAAATTATTTGAGGGGCTGAAAACCCGTAAAAAGGGCTAGATCTAGCCCCGAAAGGGCTAAATTGGCAACACTGATCATGCTGTCGAAGTTTTCTGCATCGCTTGCATGTCAGTCGGGGCTTGGACAACCACCACCATCCACCCAACACCACCTCGCCTGGCGGAAGATCCTTTTGCCAAATATGACCCTGTTGTCCAGTTTGTGCGAAGCTGTCTGCGAAGGGAGGGGTCCCGGTTCTATTCCCGGCCGGGGCAGATATTTATGTGAAAGGATATAAATATTTGTACTCGGGTCATGGGTGTTATGTGATGTGTTAATGTATCGTCCATGCCACCTGTAACACAGGTAAAAACTTACTGTGAAGGTACGAGTGTGCAAGCGTTTATTATTATTAATTTTATTTTGTGTCTGTATGTAGTGTTCGGAAATTGAATACCTGAAGCGCTACTTGTTTCAACTGCAACAACTTTTACCGCCTCGTATATAACTCAATCTACTCACTCCTTCGAAGTGAATTCCATTGAATTTCATTTAACGAAAGTCGAATTTAATATTGTAGCGCAACAGAAGTCTTAATTGGTTTTAAAGACCATGATTAAATTTATGATAATACAAAAAGCAATAAAATGGGTTTTATAAAATACAAGAGCAAGAATGTAATTACTTCCAGGTACCTATAGGTTCTAATTATTATATTTACTAACTACCGGCAAATATCGTATTTTCCTCTTATTAAATAAAATTATAATAAATTACATAATTAATAGTTACATACTTTTAATAAATCCATTAAACAATATTAACATAGCATTCACTAATGTGAATATTTTTTGTTATTTTGAATAATTATTATAATATCTTTTCTTGTTTGTAACAGGGCAAGTCGGAAGGACATAAAAACCACTGCCAGTGCCAGTTATTTATAGCTGCTGTGTCCAAGGTTCATGTCGTCATTATAATGGTAGAGCTTCAAAATATTAAACGATCAATCAAAATGAATAAATTTGACGGCGTCAGTGACAGTTATTTTTTTCTTACGATTGTCTATACTAATATTATAAAGAGGGAAGATTTGATTGTTTGTTTGCATTGAATAGGCTCCGAAACTACCGAACCGATTTGAAAAATTATTTCACTGTTGGGAAGCTACACTATCCCCGGGTGACGGATATATTATATTTTTACTTTTTTACTATTTCCTGAAGCGACGTGAAGGCGATTTCCTAGTATTATAATAAAATAATAGTGATCTGACATTGTCCTTTGAAAAGTAACTGCCCTCATACTCACGCAGCATCTACATGTTTGCCGATAAACTTATTTACTTATATAATTTATTTATTTATTTATTTATTTGAACATCAATACAATCAAAACAACATAAAGGAGGATTACACAAGAAGCAATGTAATTTCCA
Source organism: Thymelicus lineola (assembly GCA_963932265.1). Classification (NCBI taxonomy): domain Eukaryota; kingdom Metazoa; phylum Arthropoda; class Insecta; order Lepidoptera; family Hesperiidae; genus Thymelicus; species Thymelicus lineola. Next base: position 9,452,220 of record OZ010694.1, on the reverse strand, counting down.
TTGTAATTAAAGATGTCGACTACATGCAAACAGAAAGCGATTGATTTAAATAAGAGAAACATACAATTATTAAATTAAAGAATTCAGTGAGGTAAGATAATGCTAATAATTCCAGTCCATTCGTCCAAGAAAAACAATTAAAGCATAGTACTCTTTTTCTTTTTAAAACGCAATACGATATCGAGTGGCTTATCTTTTCGACTCGAATTTCTAGAACTCTCACTCGGCGGAAATCCGACCCGATAAAGGTCGTAGCTCATCTACACGACACCGCTCCCACCCAACCAAAGTATGAGAATTCAAATATAGACTTAAAATCGTGCTCTGTAGGTGCACTTTACAGTAACAACAAAAATTAGCAGCCCGCGCGCGGGAAGCAAGCTTACCGCAACCTTGCCACTCAATAGTTGCATCTACAGTGCACGATTTTAAGTTTATATTTGAATTCTCATACTTTGGTTGGGTGGGAGCGGTGTCGTTTAGATGAGCTACGACCTTATGTCGGTATAAGACCGTATAAGTTTTTATACGGAAGAATATAAACGCATATAAACAAAATTTTGATATTAATAATCGCCAAGCGAAAAGAATGCATCAATTAGTTACGCCTTCGTTCCGCCTAAGTAAAGTGCAGCGATCTTTCATAGGGCTTGGTATACATTTCTATAATAAAATCCCAAAATTAATACGTGACTTGCCAATAGAAACTTTCAAAAAACGTGTAAGGACAAAATTGTTAGGCAAGGGATATTATAGTGTAGACGAGTATTTAAATGACAAAGACGCATGAAAATGACCAGCTCTGCAACCAGTTCCGCTCAGAATAGTAAATGCTTTTGTATTATTATTATTTTTTGTAATATTTTTTTAAAAGATGTGCTGGGGAGTTTCTTTAGGCTTTTCATCTCCTCCACGACAAAGCACCTTCCGAAAAGCCAAAAAAAATTACGTGCATAAGTGTATCAGTGATACCTATATGAATAAAATATTTTGACTTTGACTTTGATTGGGCTTTAAAGTGTTGATTTTTATTTTATCGTCAGAAACTAGATTTTATCCAGATTACTCAAAATTTTAATAAAATCTAGCAACTATTTCTACGACAACTTCTACGACAATTTTTTTCCCCGGCTCGCAAAGGAAGATGCCATCGTGAATTGCAACAATTCGTTATTCACGACATGCAACATATATGTGCATTAAGAGTAAATATGTTTGCATGTCTTTCATAGTACCCTAAAAATATATCAGTAAAATTTTCAGCGCCTTTAACCAATCTATTCATTTAATAAAATGGAAGATAAAATTAAAAGACCTTCGATAACCTTTTTGTAACTTTTATTTTTGTGTGAAGCTACGCGTAAAACTAAGCTGATTATATCTAAGGAGTCTATATTCTGAATTTAATCAAGATTCCTTGCCAAATAAAGTTTCGTCTTTATTACATTCAATAAAGTTCGTGCGTTTTTTGTACCTACAAATTGTTCAAAATAAACTTAAGAAATTGTTAGAGATTAGGTACAGACTTTTATTATTGGTTCATTGGCGCAGGCACAAGAATTTACAGGGTTCCGTAGTCAAAACAAACGGAATCCTTATAGTTTCGCTATGACCGTCCATCACAACATAACACAACACAATACGCCAAATTAAACAACGCTATTTCTGTATGTAATGAATTACGTATGTTAGTATTGTTAGTAAATAAATAAATGTGACTATTACGAGTATGTATTTTGACAACAAAATAACCACGCCAAACTATCGCTATTATCTGTATTCATAAAGTTTTTATTTCTAAGGCCCGTATTAATAAATCAATATGGACTCAAGATCATGATTTCAGACCTTACAATTATTCACACTTTTTCATAAGATTTCACATAATTTCAGAATCTCATACCGATCAACATGATGATCAACCTAGTCAGTTAAAAATACTTTAGTCTGATAGTGGCCATTGAATAGTTTCACTCGAAAAGATTTCTGTTTGTTCTTTAATATGTAACTGGGACACAAAATGGCTTGGGGGCTTGGGTCTTACCTTATACTATGTTAAAATAATGCTGGCAGCCGTAACAACATTATATTCAATTTCTATAATTGCTACGTTGATTACGTATTGTTTATGATTGTACAGATGAGATTCATCCGATAGTAATCCGAGAAACTCCCTTGAGCGGAATAACTGGTAAATTAAGGAAGGGTTTGAATCCATAATCTATTAAGACCCTTACAAATACTATTATAAGGGGTACTTGAGACGTGCATCGTGTTTTGGATCATTTAGCAGGCTGGTTCAACCCATTTACAGTCCACTGTAGGGGTTTCTTTGTTTTGAACATACTACAACAGACATTATTGGTAGTCTTTGTAATGGAGAAAAACTTTGGAGGAAACTTCACATTTACTAAAGTTGTTAATGATATAATTACCTAAAAGTAAATTATGGAGAAAGCCTTTCAGTGTTTCTTGGTTGACCTCGCTGATTTGAGAGACCCTTAGAGTTCTTGAGAAATATTCATGATGGAGACCCATTTGTTACCCATCTATTTTTTTATTGTGGTGCACATTAGGACTTTAAACACCTCCATTGCTCAGTATAGGAAATATGATATGTAAGGTAAAAAGTAAACTCATAGCATACTATTGATACTCATTTCAGTTTTTATTAGTACAGTTGACGATACATTTAAAGCCACCGCGGTTAAAAGTGGATTATCTCCCGTTTGTATCGCACTACGCCTGCATTCATGGCAAAAAATAAACTGTGGAAGAACTTAATCCACTTTGTCGCAGATTACTGGATATAACCGGTTTATCTGGAACTGGCTATATCGTTAAATTCGCAACAGAACTGCCTGCGGTCTGCGGTTTTGTGTCAAAAGGTAACAAATTCCGGGTTTTACGCGATGATAGTGTCGCGATAACCGCGATACGTAATGAATTTCTGTTTTTAAATCTTTGCGTATGTACGTTGAATTTTCACAGTACAATAAAATCAAAACAAAGGTACAATACATAATAATTATGGATGAACCATAATAATAATGATGGAATAATTATTATTGTCCTACTGCTAGGCTCGGGTCTCCTCTCACAATGAGAGGGGTACAGGCCGTAGACTACCATGCTGGCCAATTGCGGATTGATAGACGTCACACCCTTGAGAACATTATGAAGAACTCTCCGGTGTGCAGGTTTCCTCACGATGTTTTCCTTCACCGAAGCAAGTAATAATTAACTTCTAATACTCACATAATATTTAAAAATTAGAGGTCTAGATTTGAACTCGGGCCCCTGCGTTCGGAAGATTAACGTTCTAACCGCTAGACTATCACAGTACAATATTATACGTTTTCACAATTAAGTAATGTAATTTCATTCACAAATGACATTATGCGTCTGCGTTCCCGCCCGCCTAAAGAATTATTTATGCTACACCGAGCCGGGCACGAGCAATTTTACTAAGATTTTACTCGGCTCGGACGCGGACTACGCACGGTGTAGCATAAACACTCGATGTCCGCGTCATATAAAATGTTATTACCGTGCCTCGTCTGTGCCTCGTTCGGCGTACGGCTCATGCCCGGTTCGGTGTAGCATAAATAATCCCTAAGGCGTAGATGTCTTCAAGATAAGAATGAATAAGCATTTTACTAAGTTAGTGCTCTCACCACAATCATCATTAGTGGGATTTTGGTCATGAAGTAAAAAAATTATTAAATATACAATATTTTGGATACCTATACACAGACGAAGATGTCACACTTATAAAACCCCTTTCGGAGTTAAAAATTAATAACTCAGTAGGTCTAGGTATGTATATTGAAAGTATATTATTAAAATTTAAAATCTATGTCTATCGATTGGTCTTTTATATTTTATATTTTTTATTTTCTTTTACTGGTCTTTTTGGTATTTGACCAATTGCTAGATTTTCCGCAGTCGTAATACATGCTATCTATGCTAAAGATAAAAAAAGTTTATAACCCTCACATTGCATCTTCCTACGCTCCAAATCGAATTATAACAGGAGGAAAAACACGAAAACGATCCGTCGGTAAATACGCGTACTGAATATAAAATTCAATACACAGGATAAAGTTTTTATTGGAAATTTGACTACGGTAAATAGCTGAAGGGGAAAAACTTGTGAAAAATATCAAGAGAACAGCGCAACCAGGCACCATAGCAACTTCAGCGGGAAAAGTATTTTATATTTTAATATTTCAGAAGGGAAGTATTAAAATATTATGCTGTGTTTGACATTCCACGTACACAATATTAAACTTAAGTGAAAAAACTTCTACAACCATCCAGAAAATATTGTAACTTGATTCATCTACGAATAACCATATGGAAAAACTTAAACTTTTAAAAAGACAAGTCTTTCAAAAACATCCGTATAATGTTAGCACTGGTTGCAATTTCATTTAAGATACATCTAGAATGAACTTTCATAACCAAAACGTAATTTTTTTGTATCTCAACCAATCTGCACTGGAGCAGCGTGGTGGAGTATGCTCTAGGCCTCCTCAAGAGGAGAGACCCGTTCTCAGTAATGGACCTTTAGTGGGTTGAAGTCAAGAAAACCTTCTAAAGCCATCCGTAGAATATTTTAACCTGTTTCAGTGTCAGTAAAGAATTTTCTACAGCATTCCATTACAAAAATGTTAAACTCTACTAAGAAAAACCTTAAAATGTTTAGGTTTAGGTTTCCATGTTAGTTAAGTTGCAGATTACCTTATCATCTTGATCTGCAACGCGTTTGTGATGTTTTCCGTGTATCGAATGGACGCCAGCGATGACCAATTATTTTTACTATTAAAAGTTTCTATTAATATTCCTCATAATTACCCACGAACTACAATAGCCTTGCAATTCTATACCTACCTGTTTGCTAATTGAATATACAATTACCAACTCCAAAAGATTATGCGATATTAGCGAGATCTTTAGTGAATTTGCTCCAACTCAACCGTTTTGCGTCATAACGACACAGAGGAGTTTGCTCGAGTAATTAATGCGCTCTAAGTGCATCTCGCTTAGGTGCGAACTAATACCTAGAAGTCCTAGGACGTCTACGGTAATTAAATTTAATTCAGCGTATAAATCCAAGTTAATGTCAATACATGCATGTTTTAATGTTCTATTTGGGGTGCAAGGAACTCATTGAAATCTCGAGTCTGTCTCGAGTCTAGTGAAGTCTCGAGTCAATTTGCGTGTGGTGAATATCTGTCATACAAAGTATCAAGATTGCGGCACCAAGTCAATCCTTTTGGAAATGGCAGGACTTATATTATATTTATAAAGAAGCAAAGATAAAATACAATCAAAACAAAATCATGATCTCCTCTGAATTATTTAACTCATCCCGGCATAATAAGCCGAGATTCGTGGTAAATAAAACGTGAAGATAGCAAGCAAGAATTAGTCCCTATTAAAGAGAATATCTCGGTAAACAAAACTGACGCAACCAGAATCAACATTGGATGATCACGTTCCTGTGTTTACTTGTTTGTCGGGGATTTATGTATTAAATATAGGTATTACCTAATAATGTTGTTTCTCTTGAAGTAATTTTACTGAGAACAGGAACAAATATCTACATAATATTTGTCATAATGAGTATTTAATTATTTCTTTGTATAAAATTATATACAATTCTGGTAGAGACGTAAAAATTACTAGTTATGTTATTGTCATATGTGTTATTATTAATGAGCGAGTAAAGAGAGTAAAGAAATTAAAGAGCAACATATTTTAACGTAAAACGTTTTAAAATCACACCGTAAGAAAATTGGACCGTAACAACAAAGTCTATATCATCTTATCTTAAAAACTACAAAATTATTAGTATATTAGTCTTACGCCCCAACTTAAAGTAACTAATGGTTACTTAAGTTGCTCTTTAGTACAGAATTTGTATTTTGATTTTGTACTAAGGAGCTATTTAAGTAACCATTAGTGACTCTGAGTAATCTGAGTTGGGACGTAAGAAACATAAATCTAGTGTTATTATGTAGCTCATAAAGTCAAGCTCAGTGTTATAATAATTTTAAGTTAGCATCGGGGACGGACGAGGTGACGAGGAGGGGTGCTACGTAGAATGACGGAAATTGGCGTTGTCTCTCATTTCTATTTAGCATAACTCACGACTCACATATAATAACGCAATGTTTCTTTCGAATATTTCTAGCATTTATTTAGGACAATCGATCTCGTATATGGACCCAGCATGTTTCCCCCTTGATGCGATTTCGGGAGCGTCTACAAGCTGCCAAGATACGCTTAGTAAGCGACGTCCACAACGCGAGGACCTTTACTGCTACTACTGATTCCGCAAGCACCTCACCACCAAAATAACACTATTTTTAGGGTTCCGAAGTAAAATCGGAAGAGAGTAGAATTTCCTCATATCCGTCCGTCCGTCTGTCCAAAGTAAAGCGCCGAAACCCTTAGTGCTAGAAAGATGTGATTTGGCATGGATATCCATGCCAAATCATATATTTATTAAAACTCCAGAATTGTAGAATACAATACTGGAAAATGAATTGGAGGATAATTTTTTTTATTCGTCGCCTACCCTATAGTGTGGAGTATCGTTGAAAAGGTCTTTCAAAAATATTACTACTTCGGAATCCTACATTGCGCGTGGCCTGACACGCACTTGCCCGGTTTTTGTTTACAATCTTAGACACTCAAAGTGACTCGAAAGCAAGCTAGCGTTATTGAATTTTCACTTTAAAACCAACGGTAGTGTGCACCGATACAGCCCCACCCCAATAACATCAGATTACTAAGAGAAACTCCATCAATATTCTATGTCCTATAAAATACATTTTGGATCTAGATCCAAAACCACAGAAAATAAAACCAATGGCAGACGCTCTTTACACTAACGGTCGGTATCGGAGCGGATTTCCGGCGGGCGAAAATCTAACCAAAAGATAAGCCAGTCGATACTAAGCTAATGTAAAAAGCTGTGTAAATAGAACGACTGAAAGCATTTAAAATAAGCCTGAATACTTAATTACCTGACTACAGCAAAACTAAAGTCATGTTTTTGCAAGAACCTTAAAACTAATTATAGTATATACCTAATTCGACCAATAAGGTATGGTTAGAAGAGTCTTGGTCGTACACTGGTTAAAGCTTATGTGCTAACTAAATACAACAAGCCCATATAGTTATTCATAAGTAAAAAAAATAGGCCAACCAACAACGAATCCCAATAAATGTACAGAACAACAAAATATTCATGAGTTTTGTTCATAAGAAAAGAAATGGTTCTTCAAATCACTTGAAGAACCAGGAAGAAAAATGTTTAAACTATTAGCATTTTAATCCTTATGAATAGCAATGCATACCTAATGCGAAAGATTTATTTCTTTGGATATATTATTATTATAGGTCGTCTGGTACTATTGAGTAGGGTAAAAGCCGGATACTTGCCTCACTGGGATACTTGCTCCGGTTTCGAATACACTATGTTAGGGATGTTGGTGACATTAACACTTTACTACAATAAGAAGTGCCCCTCCCGCAGGCTTCAGTGCCATGTAAGCCGTGAGAGTATATGCATTCGTTTTGTCCGTGTGAGCAAATATCTTCCAAGACGAAACTTTGACGGGCGACAAAATTATTTTGGTATGTAATTTCTATTGAATATTTTTTAATACTGATTGGGTTTTAGTCGACTTCTTGTTTCTATGGATGCATTATAGTTTAAATTATAGTATTTAGTACGTTTTACTGTTAATTTCTTACTATTTACTTAGAAAATATAAAGGGCAAGTATCCGTATCAAAAAGGATAGTCGCCCCATTTACTTTTGCGGATAGTCGCCTTTGGGAAAATTTTCCGCAAAATTAATAATATAACTATAAATTCTTTAACAAGCTAGTCAAATATTTTCTTTTGATGTTGTCTCAAACGTATTGGCTCTCTCGCCCAGCGCTACTGCAGGTACATGTGGTACTGCAGGTGCACCTGCCGAATGAGGGGTCCAGAGTGCGAATCCCATTCGGGACCGACGTTATTTGTTATGTCTACTGTGTATGCCCACCTATCTTCCTATCCTAATCCTAGCATTTATTATGATTGCTGTAACCTATTTTAATAAACACCTACTTAGGTAAGTTTTTCATGCGTTTATTCTAGGTATCTAACCAAAATGCCTCGCAAGTATAAGTGTAAATCAGACGTGATTCTGCGCCATATTACCTGGTCAGAAGATAGTTTAGTACTAGCATTCGAAGAATTAAAAAAACAAAAAGGAATCAACGAACCAGTTCTGAGGGTCTTCCGCCTTGTTCCAAAGTTTATATGCAAAAGAAATTGGCATATATTTCTTCAGATCTTTTTTATAAATGGTTGACTGAACATTTTATTTCAACATTATTGCAACATCCGAAATGTTGAAAAGTGAAAAGCCTTGCATCTGGTGTAAAATAATGCTACTGCCAAAGATTGCCATATTGTTCTCTTTGCGATAAATAATAGTAATTTTACTAATAACTTACGTAACTTTTAAGTTTCCAGGCTATTTTTGTTTTATTTTTATAGTTTAAAATGAGAAAACAACACTATTTTTTACGTTCTAGTATATTTTAATTTTTACTTAATAAAGAATCTCAGTAAATAAAAAAGACCAAGTACTTAAATTGATTGTTTCTGTCTAAAAAAATCATATTGAGGCCTCTATCCTTGCACGAGGCAAGTATCCCCCGAAGGATTTTTAACGTTAGGCTAGTATCCGCCACAGTAGGCAAGTATCCGCTTTTTGAGAGGTCAAATAAAACGTGATTTACTCAAAACCAATATTAATTATGTTTACAAAAATAGGCTAATATAAAAGATAAAAGACCTATGTTTTGATATACATGTTGCATTATTCTTAGTAATTGCATATTTTCATATAATAGAGCTTATTTGAAAAGTGGGGGAACTATCCGGCTTTTACCCTATGTCTTTTTTCTCCTCTCCTCTTCAAACATGTTTCTCTCTTTCTCATTATTGTATATTTAAGTTTAACTTTTCATAGCCATCTTTAACTTCATGGTAATTGTAAAGATCAAGATATATAAACGTTGGTTTTATATTGTACTAAAATATTTACTGCGTGAAAGACCTATAATAAGCACTTAAATTCGTTAAGTACACATAAATATCCCGTTGACATAACAATAAAAGCAGGAGGGCTATTCTCTAAAATACCAACTCGAAATCGAAGCTCACTTAAGTGAGATAGCTCACTTCGAAAGTGAACTTTTCGACACGAGCTTCGAATGTAATGTAATTTGACGATCGAGACAAATAATTCCTTTACCGAATACCAAACATCACCACCGAAAAAGTAGTTTATCTCACCGCCCTGCATTCTACAATGCGGCGCCAACTATTAGCATCGAATTACGTCACCATCGAATCTCGTGTCCACTTGTCAAACAAAAAGTTCGCTTTCGAAGTGAGCTATCTCAGTTCAGTGAGCTTCAATTTCGAGTTGGTATTTTATATTAGAGAATAGCCCTCCAGATAGGAAAAGGCGACCTTAGATGACACATAAAGTGATTTATACGTTCGTTCTTGCTACGAATTCAATAGAATTCACTCAAAGGGCCGTTTTTATTTACTTCATTATGTAATTCTCTAACCATACTACATCAGGTTTTTAACCGAAATAATTCTTAAATATAGTTTCTGTCGCATCAACTCCTGCTGGAATAGCGTTAAGACGTAATTAAGCATTAGTTAACAAATTAATGAACTTAATAACTCAAATTGTTTTAATCCCTTTTATGCCGAGATCATAATGATTGTCCACCCTTGCTTATCCCCACTTGGCCAGCTTGCAGAGTTACGACCTTATATCCCTCATATTGTAAGACACACACATAGAGAAGACCTGAGAAATAATGACTATTATTTCAACGTTTTTAAAAACGCATCATCAATTAAGATATAAAATAAATCAGCAGGGGCTTACGCGACCCTACCTATTTCTTTTCTCATTATTTCTGTCTTCAAAGATTATCTGGCTGGGATCTCAATAACTCTGCCTTTTGTTATCTTGGAAATCTATTCAAAAGCTTTTTTGTATGGATAAGTACTCCGTGAGTGGTAAACAAGAATAAGTTATGCCGAAACAAAAATAAGTTAGGAACTCTTATTTCTGTTTCAAAGACCCTAATGATACGGGTTTGAACAAAGGCGATCATTATGTTTCTAACATGATAAAGGCAGTCAGAAGCATATTCGAATATATGCCTTCGAATATTTTGTTCGAATACAAATAATTATTTTTTCCCGATTCAGACAACAAAACCTCCTTTTACTTAATATTAGTACAATAAAATATCTTCTTTCTCTTTGTCTCTAAATATCTTCATTCGACAAAAATGTAAAAATATTATTATATACCTATTTAAGTGTTAATACAGTAGGTACAATATTCAGGATGTGATCCTATGTAACTGTTAACGACTGCGCCCGACCATTTTGTTTCAATTGACATTGTTTCCAAACCCGTTATTGTGGTGCTTCGCTTCTCCAAAACTCGTAAACGAAGCATTTACTTCACTTTATACTTCCAATAACGTTGCAAGTTAAACATTCGATGGAAATGTGCGCTGCAGTGTGCCATTAAAAGTACTGTCTAAAGATATTTAAGTCTATGTGACCTATTGCTGTGGAGTAAAAGCAGGTATACTCAACCTGCAGTCTGAGGGCCGCATGCTTTTGTGATTGGCCCACCTGGTGTTACATTTGAACTTTGCGACCACGCGGCCATTAGAAAAATTGAGAGAGTAAGTAGGTCCTACACAACACTACCGCACCGGGTGTGCATTGGTAATAGGGATACAGTAATTTTCCTTATTACTTAAAAGGCAATTTATTCATTTGTTTTAAATTTTCTGCAGATGAAATTTCAGATGTCAGCAAAATGTTGAAATTCGTAAAAGTTGAATTGCCAAAAGTTTCTGAGCACATACAATTCCCGCAAATCGGGGTTCCGTCGACATGAAAGAAGGATAGGTTAGGTTATGAATGAACAAGCTAGGCAACTAATTAAATATTAACGATCCAAGTCATTTGCCTAGCTGTTTGATTTCATTCGACTTAATTATTTTATTTTCTTTCATTATTATATTCGTTAAACGATGCCTTGAATTAAAACGAATGAAATCATTAGCAATATCATAACAATTCTGATATCTACAGAATCATTCTTAACTTTTATAGATCCAGTAACGACAGGCGGTGCAATACAAAACAGCAGTTGATACCTATTGAAGTGCAATCGACGTGCACTTACAGACTGTTTGACTCACTGCAGTAAAAGCTAACTGTACGATAAGTTTTTTAAGGTATTTTCGGAAATTTTGTAATAATTTTTACTTTATTTTCCCTCTTATAGTCCCTGATGACTTTCTGCACGCCGATACTTTTCAAGTATTCTTCTGCTAGACTTGAAGAAAGTGCTACGTCGCAATAAGGCCGCGTATTGTTTAGTACGTAACGTGTATACTTATGTGTGTGTATGCAGTATGCAGGTAAGAAGTTATACTTCTTTGGCGTAACAGAAAAAAAAAACAACTAAAGATTCCATCCCGTATGCCACAACTCTTTGTTTGTAAAAGGAATCAGTTAACAGCTAACTTCATCATGTCGCTTTTTAACTGTCGGTGTGTGAGCGCGTCGTATCACAGAAACTTGAGAGACAGTAATCAGTTAACAATAACAAGTAATCAGGTAAAAATTTAACTCTCATATTTTTTCCAAACGCGCCCAAAAAAGTATAACTTCAAGAAGACTTAAAACTGTAAGCCAACGTTCCATGTCGAAACTTAACTGAAAGGTCTAGGTAAAATGTTCACTGCAGTAAGCTATTGAAGTCTGGTCAACGTATAAAACAGCGATTTATAACTACTGAAGTGCAATCGAAGTGTTGGAGCAAAAATAAAGTCGTATTCTTTCATCTTTCGAAACTACTATGTTAGTACGGTCTTTTTGTTTTACATTGCTGATATATTACCAACATAATTTTAACAAAATAGGTATTTAAAAACAAAACCAGACTAAGTCAGTCTATTTTATGGACTATCTCAATCACGTCTGCTTTTAAACCAAAAAAACCGCATCATAATCGGGTTCGTTTTCGTTTAAGAAGGCCACAGACAGACTGATGAATTATGAACGCAGCCAGCTTCAAATAAAGAACACATAGCTGTCTATTTAATGTGACAGAATATTTTCACAGTTGACTTGTACACTGCTCTTTGCTATGATTCTGTAATTTTGTACTCCGTATACAAGTTTTATATCACGCACAGTTTTATTTATTTAGTAAGCTTCCTATTCCCTATATATCAGTTTCATCAGGTTATGGGCCCAGACGCCTGTTAGTTCAGATATAGGGAAAAGTATTAGTTCAAGTACGTTCGCGAATATACAAGTGACGATCGATTAGGAAAATTTTTTCACTCCGGTATTTTCGCGAATAGGCTCTTTTTCAGGAATTTTACCTAAAGCATCCACAAAAATGGCATCTAATGGGCATATGGCTCAAATTGAAAAATTGCAAGGGCGTGATAATATGCCACGTGGAGCTTTGCGGTTCAAACGTACTTGGAACATGAGAAGCTATGAAAATGCGTGGATAACAAAAGTGACACATTTAAAGGGCCGAAGACACGAAAGCGAGGACAACAGGAGGCAAAAATTGCTATGGAAGTATGGCTTAATTTACGTAAGGATTATTCAGGTCTGACAAGATGGTAGGTTTGTTACCACTGATCTAAAAGGATTGTGGAAATGTTGAAACCTACGTTATTAAAGTGGTTAGGTACTTGTACACATTTGGGTATCAATATTAGTATTGATGGAGTCATAGTCAATGTTGAGTGGCTACGTACACTTCTTCTCCGGACTACCGAAAATCCTATAAGCCTTTGTGAATGCCTTTGATGGCAATTGAGAGCTCAGGTGTGACGGTTACTACCGGATATATTCTATATAAGAAATATCGTATCCTATAAAATGGTAATAGAGAGAGCTCTCGGGTGTGAATACAAGTACTAATCTTGTCAAGACAATCACCACAAGAGTGGGTGATTCCGGAGTATTTTACTCAAGTTAAGAATTAATCAGAAGGGATAATAAGCCAATAGAAAAAGAAACTCGTTGCTTTCTGTGTAATAAATATGGTCACATATCCAATAATTGTCGATCAAACGTGAAGAGAGGTAATAAGAGGTTTAGATGCAGTAAGATGAGATTTAGATACATTTTACAAGGTGACATTGTTGTGAAGATGTCAATGAAGATTTTGACAAATTGTATAAAGATTCTGGCATCAAGCGGCCTTAAACGAACTATAGATAGAAAACATATTGGAACGTTTTGAAATGAATGAACTGGATGATTGTTGGTTGCTATTGGTTACATATTGTTTGTGTCAGTATTGTACGTGTCAACAGAGGGCACGTCAATTATTCAGTAAATAAAATCAGAGTCAATATAATAATAGTCCTATGAGAAATCATTACAATACTACAAAATGGATAAGACATCAGATATTTCAGACGTATTTTATTTTTCACTATCGTGGTTCAGTGATAAATAAATATCTTCTCCGTTAAATATTTGCCGGCACCGAGATATTTGCCGGTACCGAGATATTTGCCGGCACCGAGATATTTGCCGGCACCGAGATATTTACCGGCACCGAGATATTTGCCGGCACGGTTACAGTATCTCCGAAAAATGTCTTCGAGTTCGTTCAACTTGGAGAAGTTGACGGGACGAGCGAATTACTCGTCATGGAAGTTTGGTGTGAAAACGTATCTACAGCACGAGGATTTGTGGGATTGCGTAGAACGTCCGGACGGCACCAAACCAGATTCAAGTAAGGACGTCAAAGCCCGAACAAAAATCATCCTTCTTCTCGACCCCGTGAACTACGTGCATGTTCAAGATGCTGAGACCGCGAAGGATGTATGGATGAACCTTGAGAAAGCCTTTGACGACAATGGCTTGACCAGAAGAGTAGGACTATTGAAATACTTGGTCACAACAACGTTAGAAGGATGTGGCAATAGTATTGAAGAATACGTGAACAAAATAATGAGCACCGCACACAAGCTGCGCAGCATCAACTTTCAGATTGAAGACGAGTGGATTGGTACATTGATCTTAGCCGGACTCCCCGATACTTACAGGCCAATGATTATGGCTTTAGAGAGCTCTGGAATACCCATCACTGCGGACGCTATAAAGACAAAACTAATCCAGGAGGTTAAGAGCATAGAGCCTTCAGCTTTTTATAATAACAAGGAAAAAACGTATAGGTCTGCACCGGGCCAAGGCCCTCGCTGCTTCAACTGTAATAAACATGGGCATATAAGCCGATATTGCACAGCTCCGAGAAAGCTCAGTACTAAAGATGATGTAAAAGGTCAAAAGTGTAAGAAATCTAATACCTTTATTGCAGCCATTTCAGCGTTCTCGGAAAACACTGTGGTCAAGAACATCAGCACAGACAGTCTATGATGGCAGACTGTCTCACCGAGCCGAAGCATCATAAGTTCCTGGAAGCATGGGCTTGCGTTCAAGGGAGGATGATGAATTATGAACGCAGCCAGCTTCAAATAAAGAACACATAGCTGTCTATTTAATGTGACAGAATATTTTCACAGTTGACTTGTACACTGCTCTTTGCTATGATTCTGTAATTTTGTACTCCGTATACAAGTTTTATATCACGCACAGTTTTATTTATTTAGTAAGCTTCCTATTCCCTATATATCAGTTTCATCACAGACACACAGATACCTACGTCAAACTTATAACACCCTTTGCGTCGGGGGTCAAAAAGAAGCATGAGTAACAGTAGCAGAACGTAACAGTAATAACAAATACGAGTAAGTATATTAGTTCAATCACTGGTCATAACCTACAACTTCTACAATCGAACTTCTCACCAGCGTTCCATTTTTATCGCACAGCTGCCACGTTTGTGTAACCCTGACGTTTGTTCTCGGCCCATTCAACGAAAGTAGGTTATTTGTGGCATTATTATAGCAGAAAATTTCTTATTTTAATGAAGTTTTCGAACCTTCTTATAATGGGAGCAAACAAAGGTTAGGTTGATTTTAAAAACTTTTTTAAATATGTTGGCGAAACCTCTAAAGCTGGCTAATCAGCTTAAAAATTCATCCATCCATCTATCCATCAGCCCTTGGAGGTCTACTGTTGGACATAGGACTCCCCTAAGGGCTCCCACACAAAACCGCGAATTCGCATCGCATCGCAAATATCTGCGAATTCGCACGAACGCACCGCAAGAATTTCCGATCTGCTTCGCATCGCACATTCCTGCGATATTACGTCATCCTTGGTGACGCCATTTTAGTCCGCTCTGAGACAGCTTTAGAGAAAGACGCGCGGCGCCTTTCAAAAGCTCTTCAAATGAAGATAATATGCTCATTCTAAAATAAGCAAAAAATTTATCTTCTTCAGTTCTCAACGCATAGTACTTTTGAGTAAAATAGTTCCCATCAGAGTTCATAATCGTAATAAATGGATGAACCCAGAATCTTCTTTTTCTTTTATATCTATTTAACAATAACAGCAGTGCAATAATCTTTTTGCGATCCATCTTACGCTTCCTAAAAACACGTCCAGTACGGCTGACTACACTTGAAGGAATGGTCGCCCTACCAAACGGTTTGCCGCACTAAATCGTATCGCAGAAATTCGCATCGCAAGTTCCTGCGATGCGAATTCGCATCGCATCACATCGCAGTTTTGTGTGGGAGCCCTAACTTGCGCCACTCTGACCGGTCCTATGGCTTCTGAATTCAGCGGATGCTCGCTGTCTTCAGTTCATCAGTCCACCAGGTCCTATACTCCTTTTTCCGAGACGTGGGCGCCACTCGAGGACCTTTCCTGAGAGTGGTTATCGGTCCTTCGAATGATGGGATTATCTCGGAAGTGAAATGATATGGGAATATACATTTGATACTATAGAAAAATCAAAAGCAACACAAGAATACTTGGTTTCAAAAACGGAGTGACAGCACTAGTCATTTAGATTTTATTTTTTATTCCCATCTTTATAATATTAACTTTTAAAATAACATTAACAAATAACAACCTTACAAGGACTCTGTAATAAACAACATATACTAGGCCTTAAGAAAAGCAATTTACAATTTAAGTTTTCAAAATCGTTGTATAAAGCTTTAAATGTTTTTCTGTATTCGAGAACTTGGGTGACGATGTATCAACAAAATCTCGTTTGCCTCATAATCCTACTTATATTATAAATGTAATGTGAGGATGTTTGTTACACTTATTATCCCGAGAAAAGTGAGCAAAGCCCCGGACAGAGGTCTAGTTTGTGGATAGATACCAGTGATATCACAAACAATAACATCCTGGCACACATACGGACAGCTAACACAGTTCTTGGAACTAAACCAAGTAACGCCTGTCGCGGTAATTTTTGAAAACATTATGGCATCGCACCAACGTGTAACATATTATATTATTCTGATAGTGAATATATTATGTTTTAGGGCTAGTGCTGAAATGTTAAGTGGAATAATAATTTAGATTATAAAACTTAATGCAATTAGAAGAATTTTTCGAAAAATGATTTATAACAAAAGTCAACGTCAAAGGGCGATTTTTTCAATATCTAACATTTTATTAAAAACAGACTAAAGGCTGTTGATAAAATTGCCCTGGTTACTTAATTTTTCAAATGTATATGTCAATGGCCTCTTGGTTTTTCAGGATTACACTGGAACATTGAAACAGTTTGCAATAAATAAAAAATATTGATTTGAAATCTTCCTGGATTGAACACAATACATTGTGTAGTCATTACCTTTATAACGGCACCTATAGCGGTATTGACTCAACTCAAAGAACACGTAGAAGTTCAATTCAAAAAGAGGACTAAGAAAGCTTAAAGAATGAAATGGTACTGGTACTTTTTAAACTGAAATTTAAAGCAAGTTGACAACATTCATTTCCGGATTTATAACGAGCCAATTATTTAGTAGAAACCGACTGTTTTTGCTATTATGTTGGAGGCATTGCTTCCGTCAGCACCAATTTCTGCAGGTTATGTTAAATTAGTAGGAACAGCCATATTTCACAAAACATGAAAATATGCAGCTTACATCCTAAAGATAGTATTCGATATTAACGTTGGTGTATTAGACATCATTGTGTATAAAATATTTTATTCGGTTTCAACCCATTAACGGCCCACAACTAAGTAGTGTGGATTGGTGGAGGGGTTAGTGACCAACGTAAGTTACAGAGAAGTTTTCATGTCAACCAAAGGCCTCCGACATGGAATAAATACCTGCTGTAAGTTATACAAGTACTGACCGCGTCCGTTGTTGCTCAATTCGTTCGACCACTTAGAATCGACAAAAGCCGCTAGGTTATGAGCCCTACATTTATATAGTAATTCATAATACAATGTACATAATGCAATAATGTGGCGGTAGGTTCAATCTAAGATTAGTAAAAATGTATGCTTTGGTTTTATTTCACCCAAAATAATCTATTTCATATTATTATTATTCAATAATGAAATTCTATGTCTGTCAAGGGTTTCTGCATGAAAAAAATAATAACTTAATCTTTCAAAAGGGACAATCAATTTAAAACTACATAAAGAGAGTAAGTACTAACTTACTCTACTCTCAGAGTAGTATTCAAATGGAATATAAAACCAATAATGAATAATAGTACATATCTACCTACGAGTATTATCCTTTTGAATTTGCCTACATCAAACCTTTTCAGAAATCGTGGAATGAAAGCAATAAAAGTCAAATTACTGTTAGAGTTGTGCTTCACCAAGGCACAGCAAACTTTTGGGTTCGGAAGTTACAAATTGAATAACATTACCAATATGTTCTACCGCGCGCGGATAGATACATCACTCTAAATTCGAATAAAGTTTATGGTGAAACAACGATGGGGACTGGTTTATTTATTCAAGTGGATTATTATATTACTAGCTGACCCGGCAGACGTTGTTCCGCAACATATAAACTTTTGCGCCCTATATCACCCCCTCAGGGGTTGAATTCTGAAAAATCGTTCCTTAGTGGATGCCTACGTCATAAGAGGAATACGTATGAGAAATTTTAAGTTTCTAGCCATAAGGGCAAGGCCTGTACGTTGATACATCAGTCAATCACTTTTGCCTTTTATATATACAGAAAATTTCATAGCCGGATGCTACCATTACCAATTATGTATAATATGGTATGTATAATTACGCGCTGATAGATATACATCACTATATGAATTAAGTTTAACGAAACAAGTTTATGGAGAAACAATTATGGATTATTCGAGTGATATAATAGATATCTACAATACCATTTACATGCAATTGTATGGTTAGATAACGATGTTTAATAAAATATTATAACAAAGTTTTAAAATACTGTTTAGTTATTTCTACAATACACTGGTTATGTATATACGCCCTATACCCTACTTCCTACCACCGTGCCCGGGTGACGACTTGCGCCTCACAATAGGCTAGTTGACAAAATTTGGAAATTAGTTTAAAACTATAGCTTAGCATCTATTTCACCCCAAAAATATATTATTCTAAGAAAAATAAGTCTTTTACATTAGTATTTTGAGTTTTTAGAAATGAACTTGAAATTGACCGCGAAAAAGGCCAAGACTGTCATGGCGTTTTGAATGACGTCACACCTCGCGAAACAGCCGTGTTTGTGTATGACAGTCAATTGTGTTTTTTAATAAATAATGAATTCCTCGTATTATAAATACTGTATAGTGCCCCAATGTAAATGTACAACGATAAAAACGCCAAACAAATTATTCATATACGTTCCAAACAATAAACAAATACGTAGACTAATGCCTAATGCTTAACTAATGCCTGCTTCCACAGATCTGGAAATGTGCTAGTCTTAAAGGAAGTGTTTATGAGTGATGTTATGACGTCAAGTGTGTTTGGCAGCGTTAATAAGAGCATATTCAGAGATAAACCATCAACTCCTATTGCGTTCGACTGCAAAGATTTAATAACCTTGGTTACTTGCGATATTGTCACATCTTTAAAATCAAAAGTTGCTGAACAAAATCGATGGTATTCATAAAAAGTTAAGTTCGAGAGAGAAGTGATACAGCTACCAGGAATATGATTTTTAGGTTTTACACTAATATGGCCCTTAAGATGCCTCCACATAACCTTAGGATTGGATATATTTGCCGTAATGTAGTATTTAAAGTATGCAATTTTTTCGGCATGCAACGCAGCTATCACATCATGCTTTAATTCTTTGTAGTAGGCTAAATGTGAATCTAGATTTGTTTTCTTTGCACGAGACTGAGCTTTGTTGCGTGTGCTCATCATAAGCCTAATGTTGTACGTAACCCACGGATGTTGACCGTCTTTGATGCGTATGGTTTTGATAGGCGCATGCGTATTGAAGAGAAGCATTAGCTGTGATGTCAATTGTTCTACCATGTCATTAACGTTAAGGAGCTGCTTAATGCTTGCCCAGTCAATAGAAGCCAAATCGTGGTTAAATAGATCAATGTCAATATCTTTTATAGGTCTATACGAAAAAGATTTAGAAGGAATTCGAGTCTTAAATAAATTGATTTGACAAGTAATAAGAGAGTGGCTTCCTAATTCATTTATATGATCCACTATAACGCGAGTAATTTGTGCATCTGAGCAAATCAAATCAAGAAGAGTTTCGCTATTCTCCGTGAAGTGAGTAGGTTCATTGACGTATTGCTTCAGTTTCATAATATTCAAAAAGTCGCAAAGAGCTTTAGTACAATAACGATTTTTATTTAAAAAATTTGCATTAAAATCACCCATAAGTATAGTGTAATTGTGCCAGGCAAAGGTAGACAATGATTCAGTAAGCGCATCAAAAAAACCTGTATGCATTGCCAGGGCGGACGATATGCTGTTCCGATGAGAATAGCTTTTCCACTTATTTTTAAGCTCAGCCACATTTGTTCAACATGTTCACTAGCTGGGTGTTGAAGTACCCTGACCCGTATGCCCTTCCTTAAATAAAATCCGACCCCGCCCCCTCTTCCCCCCCGATTGGCAACTGGTCGCGGGATATGAGTGAGTCTATAACCTGGTACGGTGGGGGCACGCCCCTCTTCGCCATGCCGTAACCAGGTTTCATTGACGGCCATGATATCCACAGCTTTGTCCAGCATGGCTGCTATAAACTCCTCATGCTTTGTTCCTAAGGAACCAGGGTTAAGGAAGCCAAATTTCAGAAATTTCTGTCTACTCATAATATGGAATGAAAGAAATACCCAAAAAACTGATTATGTAATACTGTGTAAAATTCTTTAAATTCACTGCTGATTTCATTAAAAGTAAGTAATAATTAAATATAAAATTCTTTAATACATGTAATATAATATGTAGTTTTATAATATGAAATAGCATGCTATATGATATATAAAAAAAAATAATTAATATAATTGGAATGTGCGCATAAAATAATATTGATGCTAAGTAAATAACACAAATAATACAACAGACATTTCCGGTACCAGTAACCAAGTAAACTACAACAATGGTAAAATATAATAATAACATTATAAAAACAGGCCATATTTACACAACTATGCAATATTATCATTAGATAAAAAGTTAAATTAGTTAAATATGAAACAGTATTGACTAAAATTGTATATTTTGCTACAGCTTGCCTACTTATTATTAAACACTTTTTCAACGTCTGAATCCGTTCGGATACGAAACGCAGGCGAGTCTTTGTCACACCGGGCGAAGATGCGACCATTTTGGGTCCAAACATATCTCCAACCTTTGATGCGGCCCTGCTCACGCGCATAGTAGAAAAGGCGGCGGTTGTACCACGTGAGTCTCTCATTAATATAAAAGCGGCGCGGCTCGACGCTTGTAACAATTCCCGCAGTGTCGGCCCCGCGGCGAGAGCGAGCAGAGCGGATTAACTGTTCCTTTAAGGAGCGGCGTGCGAGTCTGACGACGATTGTTCGTTGAGCAGCGGTACCCCCCGCACTGTTGTTAACGTCACGGCGCTTGCCCTTTCGTTCTGCATTCACAATATCGCGCTCATCTATAGTAACACCCACTTTTTGTGCCACTAGTGTGACCAGATGTATAGGGTTTTCGCCAGTTGTTTCATGTATCCCTGTTATTTCTACGTCTGATAAATAGGACTCTTGGTCGCGGTCA